>RXPK01000064.1:1328106-1506361 GCA_004143645.1 Protaetia brevitarsis
GAGGCTGTCCCTGCATAGTTTGGTGGGAGGACTCGAAAGGAGCCTTACATCAAAAGGAAGTTGAGCCCTTGCAAGTTTATTTCTCCACATAGAGGGCGCCTTTGATATACATCAACTCCCTCGATCACGATTTAATCGGACCGGAACATTGGCCCACTGCAATGCTTGACTGCATGCAAGAGGCAGAGTGTCTTGCCAGATGCTTAGATAAAGTACTGTCGCCGTGAGGACTACTAAGGGTGTCCTCAAGGGGGTAACTGTGACGCACTGCCCGTGAAGCTTGGTCGTGGATGATCTCATCAGCTATTAAACGAAAAGGAATATGGACGTAGGAGTACGCTGATGATATTATCATAGTAGCCTAAAGGGACGGTTCGCGGGGGAGCGTGGGTGGCGGGCATCATGCGTAATGCAAACTGCGCGAATGGTGAGGAGGTGCTTTCACAAAGACTTAGTTAATCCACGAAAAACAAAGTTGGTTGCTTTTTTACACCATGAGGAACTCAATGACTAGGCGGCATTAGACTGTTTGGCAGGAGTTACAATTAACCAAGGAGTAAAGTATCTGGGTGGTTACCTCGATACGAAACTGAGCTTGGAAAATCACTTAGTTCAAAACAACGACCAGGGCTACGCAACTATTCTGGCGCTGCAGAAGAGTAGTCGGTAAAACTGGGGATAAAGCCGGAGGGTGGATCCCATTGGCTTATATGACTGCCGTGATAAGACCGAGGATAACAATACGGGGCTGGTCGAGTAGTCTGGTGGAGGGACGAAGGGACCACATATACTACGGGCACGGTGCTAGACGGGCTGTTGCTGGCAAATGCCTACGACAGGCATGGCACCGCGAAAATTTCTTCACTGAAAAGATGAAAATCTCCATACCGAACAGGGACCAGGCACGTAGTGAGATCACTGCTATCGATAACTGGTTCACGGACGGATCCAAATCCAGCCAGGGTACAGGAGCTGGCATTTGTGGGCCCAGTCCTAATCAAAGGATATCCCTAATCCTGGGAAGACATAAACGGTCTTCTAGCAGAGGTATTCGCCCTTGCAGCCTATGCAGAATTGATTGCAAAGGGGACTACATGAGGAGGAAAATTAATATAATGACTGACAGCCAGGCTTTCATCAAGACAGTCTCGAACCCCGTAACTAGGGTCAAAACTAGTTAGAGACTGCAAACAATCCTCAATGCCCTGGCACGAGGCTACACGATGTCTCTGATTTGGGTGCCGGGACATGAGGATATAAAGGGCAATGTAATAGCCGACGAACTAGCCAAGGAGGGCTCTAACAGACACTTCTTGGGTAGAGCCCGTATGTGGAATTACTAAGGGTTCCACAAGAAGGGAGATCTGGACCGGGTTAGATAAAGAAAGTACAAAGAAATGGAGGTTCAAACTCCTATACAAAGCGCTGATAGGGGATGGGGATGTTAGTTTCTCTGATAACCTATTGAAGCGCAGTAAGAAAGAAGTTAAAACCATTTCTGGGTTGGTAACTGGACACTGTCCCCTGAAAAAGCATTTATACCACACAGGCCGGGTAAGCGAACCGTGGTGTAGAAGATGCGAACTACAGGAGGAAACGAGTTTATATGTAATCTGCGCATGTGAGGAACTGAAGGTACTCAGGCAGAAATATTTCTGGAGAGATCTATTGGAGCCCTCTCCAGTTCCCACTGGGCAAGATACTTGGCTTTATAGAGAACACCAAGCTGCTCGAGTGGAAATAAGAAACTTAATAGGGATGGTACAATGAGCGCCTAGCTCAAGTGCCCGGACTTTAAGTGCCTACCCTAACTTTAATGAATGAATGAATCAATGAGTGTTATTTACTATTATTAAAATCTATAAACTAGTCAAAAACATTTTCAGAATTGTTTAGAGAAAATAATAGATTATTCTTGTAAAATGAAATGCGAAGGGAGCTTATTTCGAGTAGGAATTTATTTAAACAAATTCAATTCCTATATTTGAACACTACGATAAAGCTATACGTTATCCATCACACGACGATTGCCAGCGATCTACATAATATGAAAAACTGAAAATTCGAGTATATACTTATGTGGATCCTTTCTTTCTTATTTTAAATGCAACACTCTGTATCTTTTTATATTTTTGAATTGCTCTTAAAATTCTAGTTAATATTTATGCATAGATCCCTATACCTAAATTCATTTATTTCGAGATATTTCGATTCTTTGCAGAAAAGTGACATTTGCAACCCTTTAAGAAAACATTAATATCTCATATGCGTTTCAGGTTTTCTTGCATTCACTTGGTATTAAGATGGCCCATAAAAATTATTGTATCTTGAACAGGGCGTGCATGATGCTGATATGATGTTGCTAATAACGGCCCGTTCTTGTGGCCAGCCAGTTCCTGGCTTTAGAATTGCTAGAAATGAATAAATGAAAGCTGCATCAATAGAATGATCTGATGGTTATCGCAAGCGTACCTTCTCCAATGACTACCAATTCTCGCTAGCGCGCACACTACACTAAAATTGAACAAAAAGCCAAAAGGCTATAGTGTTTCCGGAAGACTTCAGACGCCCCTCCCCCCCACAAAAAAGTAAGTCCATATAGGTATAAGATCTCTATCGATTTTTTTCTGAATGAGAAATTACCAATTTTAAAACCAAATTTATTATTTAGTTTTTATTGAGTGAAAATAGCACAATTTATTTTAAGTAAATAGATATATTATGCAGTTTATCCTTTAGAAATAAACAAATTTCAAGAGTACCAATTTTAAACTTTAAAAAAGCACACATAATTTTGTTTTAACTCTCAATTGCATTGCAAGAAGACGTAAATTTTACACCCCCATCTTATTGAGATTTGCAGCAAAGTGATATTCACTGAATATTCCCATTTAATATAAGTTATTCTTCGTAATAAATCTCGTCCAAATAAATTATTGAACGGTTACGATAAAGTGAATATAATTTTGTCATAATTATTTAGAACTTCTTTCTAAAGCAAGAAACGTCAAATAGATCGGTTGTTTTGAATATGTTTATCCCGCAATGTGGATAGTAATACCACATATACAATAAGAATGTGATATTTGAAAATGAAACCTGCCATAAGTTATTTTTTTCTGTAATTACATGTTTTAATTTCAGTGCGTTGAATTTATTAAGTAAATATTTTGTTCTGTAAAATCTGCACAGCGAAATATGCTCATATTCGTTATTTTGTAAAACAACATTTCTTTTAAAGTTCCTTCTATTCAAATTGTTTAATAGTATCTAGAAGTAACCATTACAAATTTACAAATAAGTTGTTTTTTTTATAATTCATAACCAAAATCAAAGTAAATGTTTACTTACATATTTGGTATTTGCAAAGAAAACTGCTATTATCATGTTTATTTTTTTCAAGGTCATTCCAATAATAATGATATCCATTGTGTGATATTAATCAAAATTATATGGCGATTGTGTTACGTTAAGATATGCGTAATCCTGTAGAAAGATATTTTTCTATCTTCGTGAAAATAATCACAGAATTAAATTTCTTTGTTTTTTCGTATTACGTAGTTTCTATTTTCGTCGGAATCCACTGATGGCGCTGTGATACTCTGCCGCATACAGTCCCATATACAGGCAAGCTCACAGCTATACCCACACACAGACAGTAAAAACAGAGCCACTCGTCAGAGAAACAATTTTCAGAATCCTCTCCCTCCCTCAATACCGTTTGCGCCCCACGGCTCCGGCAAGAAGAAGCAATCATTCTTACGCTCGGAGCTGTCATCTCGGTCCGCCAATCAGGGCGAAGCGATAACGTACCCCATAGCGCTTTTCTCCGACATATCCTGTCGTCGATGCTTCTTTGTTATAACGATAGCGCGGCACTTCCATAATCTGTACCGGGCTTATTTATATTTTGATTACGTGTATAAGTAATGTGTATGATATATACGTAAGGTGTGAGATTGCTATCCTTTACATAATTAGTTTTAGACCCTTAATTGATACGAATGTGGGTAGTGTTTACTAGGTTGATTAAGGAATTAAAACAGCAATAGCGTTATTGTAGTAAACGTCTGTTTTATCTTTGATAAAAACATTGTTTAAATAGAAAATTCAGGTGAAAGTACATACATAAATAAAGTGAAGTATTGTTAACACTAAATCATAAGGAAGCACTTATACTTTCTCGTATGCAGCAGCTAATACTTATTTCACTAATTGCTGAAGACGTTATAGTAACCAAATGTAAACAGTACATAACTATACAAATACATAACCAAATAAAGTAACTCATCTAGTAAAGATGTTAATGACATCAATTATAAAATTTTATAACCGATAAAATATTATTTACTCTATTGCCTAATTTAATAAATCAATTTACATGGGATATTATCCAACCGTTTTCAAACTATCAACAATAATTCCTACTTTTAAGAAAAGTGACATCCTATATCAATCACTTCCATATTTTCTGATTTTTTTTGAAAAAGTACTAGAAGCTCAAATAACTCATTGTTATGATAAATAAACTTCGTTTATTTTCCTTGTCACAGCACTCAGTATAAATACTATAATAATAACATTTTGTGAAATTTAAAAGAATCGTTTATGAATGTAGGTGCATAAACAACAAAATTTGTTAGAATTTCTTACTGTTTATGCATTTAGAAGCAAAAATTCAACGACTTTTGGTATTAGTTATTTTACAAACTGGACATTAAGGACTTTTGTGGACAAGAAGTACACAAAATGCAATACTTTTCTTATTTAACGAAAGCATTCGACTCGACCGTTAGTCACTCCATTTTTCTATAGACAAACTTAAATTGTTTAAATTACAATTTCTCAGAACTTAGTATCGGCTTACTCTCATCTTTTCTCAGGAATAGGCAATGGTTGAACAAATATAAGAATGTTTTTTGCAATTATTCGCAGAGTACTGCATAGGTCAGTTCTGCGTCCATTGTGTTATTCTTAATTTACGTAATTGACGTAGTAAATTGTTTTTCACTCCAAATTCTGTTCTTTTTGCGGACGACACGATCTTTTCACGCTACGACAACTAGATAATTATAACGATATTACAAACACTTCTGCTAAATTTCTGAGGGTTACGATCGATCATAGTATCACGTGTGAGACGTATACACTTAGAGAAGAAAATGTGTTAAATTAAAAAAAAATAGCGATCCAACAAAAAGATTTTGGTTAAATATAGTCAAACAAAAATCATTGTTAAAATAACAAAATGCGAATGTTAAAATAATTGTGTAGTTTTGACAATATTTCTAGCATTGTTTTAACAATCAAGATAATTTTATTTTAAACATTCACTATTGTTGGGGTAATAAGTGTTCGGGGTAAAACAAGTAACTATTTCATGTTAAATTAACTAAAAGAGTTCATTAAAATAAAAAGCAGAAGTTACTAGGTTAAAAAAAAACATTTTAAGTTAAATTGAATAAATGTTATCTGTTATGTTCATGTTAAACAAGAAAATTATGTTGAGTCAAAACAGAATTGCTTTTTAGTTAATAATATTTTTATTGCTACAGCAACGCTATCGGGATTTTTAGATTCGCTTTTAAGGGGAAATGTTCAAGTGTGTGTTTGTGTACATTTATCACCTCATTCACCACATAAAGTGTAAAATATCTGTAAGACGGGATATATTTAAAACCCTAAAAAAATAGCAGTTCTATTGACATCACTACCATTGCACACCACCAATCGCTGCTTTAGTGGTCGCAATACTTATTGAATGTTTGACTGGTAAATGCACTAGACTAATATTTTATAACTCTGACTATTGATTGTTTTATGATCCTTATGTGTCATTACTGGTGTGAAATGGAAGAAAGGCCATCTTCACTGCGATTTCTGAAATACATACTGCTGTGAACTGAATGGTCCAAGCATATAAGTAAAGAAAAATTAAAAATGACAAAATCAATTTAGCTAGCTCAGCAAAAATGAATTTAAAAGGGCGCCAGAGATTCTTAAATCTCAGAGTAATTTTTTTAAAAATTAATAGTGGGCGTTTACAAAATTTTCTTTCTTTATAATCCCCAAAAATTGAAATGGCAGATTCAAAAATAAAAGAACTATTTAAGGTGATATTTACAATCATTTAATTTATTTAAAAAAAAAAAACATTTGAAACAATTTACAGGATAAATAAAAACCGTGAATATAAGATTCTGGCATAGAACAAACCTGCATAAGATTCTACAATTTAAAAAGGACAATGCAAATCCTTTAGCAAACAAAATGAAGATTTGTTCCAGAAGAATAAATCTCAATCCCACAAAAATATCCACGCGGTCACGAAATTTAAACCAACTAAATTTTACAACGTGGAGAAACAAATATAATTTAAATTGAAATTTAATTTTAACAGCACAAAGCTTCACTTCACCTTAACCGTGGTGATTAACAATACAATACAAATCAGCAAAAGAAACGGAAAATTTAAACTTTTAAACTAAAAACACGAAATCTTCTAGAACATTTTACAATAATTACTGATCTAATATTCAAAATGTGCACACAATTAAACAAAACAGCAATAATTAAATAAAGAGTTCTTTGATGGATGAATTAATATCAAAATACCCGAACAAAGATTTAAAATTAAATGAAATTACCTACATGGTAGCAAACAAAAATGAAAAACATATACTACACGGCCATCATTCAAGAACTGAGGGCCTCCAAGGATAACATCGTACATATAACAAAATTTACAATCTGCGTGCGATGACCGCAACGCATCGCAAAGAAAAAACTAGCAAATAAACTATACAATACTGGTACACGCAAAATGTACAAATAAATGAAATTAACTATACACAACTGACCAAATAAAATGATACTAACAATTAAAAGAATGGTGGAAACTCTATCATTGTTTTGACAAGGCTGATTTGGAATAAATAAAAATACACATTTAAATTTCCGAAACCCGGGGTGCCAGACTATAGCAATACGTATCTATATGTAACGTATTTGCTACTATATGGAAGAAACTGTTATACACGTGAACCCATTGGCTTTGTTAAATTAATAAAACGATATGGTTGCTTTTATTATACGGTATTCTTGCAAGATTAACTAACATTTTGGTTAACGCAACAAACATTAGCGAACATATAATATATTTATATCAATAGAACGAGTTTTGTTAAAGTAATTAAAAATGTGTTTCAAAATATACTACGTGAAGTATTCTTCTAACATTTTCGATGTAGCTAAAATAACAAAATATTTTTAATTCGTTCAAACAAAATATACTGTTGGTGATCACGCTAGCAAACAAACAACTGTTGAAGTAACAACATATTTTCAACATTCTTTTTAGTTATTTTAACCTTATGTTTTGTTCAACTTGATTAAAAATGTTGTTAATGCAATAATATTTTCCCAACAAAGTGATATTGGTTGACGGAATGAAAATTCTTCTCTCTTCTTATTAAGGCGACTAACCGTTTAAGAAACGTACTTATTATATTTCATATTTCATTATTCATCCATTATCATTGCATATTTCATTCGCTGAGTAATGCAATCTTAATTCAAGACTATATTGTCACATGCTCAGGATATTTGCACTCAGAGAAGGCGCACAAAGCTGTTATCTGGTCTTGGTTACACTTTATTTATGAAAAGCTGAATAATTACAATTCATCCTACATCTCGTGCTATACTTATAATTTATTATTAGGTATTACACCAGGCTATCTATTCTAAGTACTTTATGGGTTCCATAACAATTAAAATTCCTATTCCTAAATTTTCCTATGATTATTAATAACAAAAACATAATAAATCGGTCAGCTATGAGTTGTTATTATGTTTGCGTTCGTGGAGCGATCTAAGTTATCTCCCAATATTCGCCAAGGAGTAAGGAAAAACCATGGCAAAAACCTTATTGTGGGAGCTGAACATGCACTGATAGAAATAGATTGTACTCTTTAATATAAATATACTATGGTTTAATATATTTTATAGCTCCTATCAAGACAATGATATTTTATATTACCTCTGAGAATCTTTGTATATAAGTTTCTGTTAATGTGTTTATTAGCTCATATAGTAGAGAAAGTGTATATATTTGTATTATTAATTTTAGCATTCATGCTATTAATTGTTAATATAAGTATCCAATAGCACCGCTAATTTTTAATAATAACGCTAAAAAAAATTATTGTAGTTTGTAGAATGTAAGATTTTACAATAATAATAATAACAATATACCTTATTTTAACAATTAGGGGATTAAATATAATACAAATACAAACACAATCCTACCACCTACCTCCCAAAATACAGAAACATACCTCAAAAGAGAAACTAAATATAAAAAAAAAACTAGACAGGCATAGCGTGCCAACTAGACAATATTAACTAAAATAGATTATTGTAGCTTGTGATTAAGAAAATTATCCACCGAATAAGGTTCTAAATTATAAATAAGATTATAAACCTTTTTTTTTGAAGGATGCGAATATTGCATCAGATTTTATTTCTTGTAGAAGTGCATTAAAAAATTTGGATGCAATTATAGGCTACACCTTCCTCTTTTTTTTTTGTTGATCTGTGTGAGGGGAAGTAGTAATCATTTTGAAATCTTGTTTCGTATTCATGCTTTTTTTTCGTCTTCTTTAAAAAGTTGTTTGATAAGCCATTTTTTAATAAAAGACCATTTAAAGTGCGCGCAGTAAAGTAAAGCACAGTAGTTAAGATTTTTTAGATTCACACGATGTACAGTAAAAATGTGTTGTTTTATCTCTATTGATAACTCATGCATGTCCTTCTTAAAGTCAACTATTGCGGTAAAACACTTGACAGTCAGGATTAATCAAATCACTGCTGTAACTCTTTAACTTTTCAGCACTATCACCATAGCTAGTAGACACGGTCGGTTGCGTATCTCTATATATTATCAGCCAACATTTATGACAAAAAAATAGATATTCAAAACACCCGCAAAACACTCAATAAAACAATTTAACTTTCATAAACAAATGTTTTTTTTGCCTAAATCTAAGTATACGTGGCCTGCCAACTATGTTTTGACTCACTAGTTAACTTCTTATAACTTGAGAAAACTTGTATGAAAATCGAATCGTCCTGGAAACAGGTCACTGCATACTCATTATAGCACATTATAGGATAACATATTACCGAATCTACATCACACATCACAAGTTCTAAATTCGTGCCGTCGAATGCTGTAAAATCGCATATTCGACGGGTCCAGTTTCAATATTTCATTGAGTATAGTAGTGAGTAGTCGTCATCGTATCCGATGAGTTACGAAATATTGATTGTTTATAGTTTATTTGTCGGTGTATATTTTGTTATAAGAACATATTTATGACGATAGGTATAGAGATAGTTCACAGGTTTTGATATAGTTTGTGGTAAATAATTGATACATATGCACATATTCATAATTGGTTTTTATTTCTTTTAACTATGTTCCACCAATTCGACCCTTTTGTAACATGTAGTAGCTAAACAATGAACTAATAAAATATATTTTTTGGTAGGTGTCACTTTATGGGTTAGTATAAAAAAATCACTCCCAAAAAATATACTTCTCGTTTTTTTACAGTTTCCAGTGTCACAAATTCTGAAAAAATTATATTATAATGAGTTTATGGATAGTCAACTACAGTTTAAATTTCATAAAGATATCTTCAATAGGTACTGAAAAAAAATGTTTACGTCAAGGATTGCCATCCCAATTTTTCCCTTATAATAGGGGTTAGAGATGTGAGATTAATTGTATGGCTATTTTAGATGAAGAACAATAAAAACAAGGTAATAACGCTTCATCAGATGTGAGTGCAGTTTTCAGGTGCTTAACCGGCTAGACCCTTTCGAGAAACCATGTATCTTACATTACCCTCCGCAATTATAATCATGTATATAAGACTTGAAAGTCACAAGTATTTTGCTGGAAATAGTCTTATCTACCACAGTTAGAATATCGCTTCAATGAAACACACTTGGTATCAAATATACAAATCTATATAAATATTATTAAATAAGGAGTGGAAATAAAATTGTCTAAGAAGAAAGAATAAACTTAAAATAAATCCATACAATATAAGGTAACATTAAAAGAAAAAGTATAAGCGAACAAAGCATTTATTTTTTAAACAAAGGTAATAAAGTAAAAAATATAAATACAGTTTCTTCAATTATGTACACATAAATTGAAACGTAATTTTATTTTGAATATGTAAAAACTCTAAAGGTAGTTGATGTGATTTTAAAATTACAAAAGGAAGTACACTTACACATAAATACCCTAAAATCATTCTAAAATTGTCATTTTCTTTATTGTTTTCAAATCCTTGCGTTAAATTTACTCCAAATAACATCGTTTTAGCTTCTTCAATCAAAATATGACGCTTACTTAACATCTTGCACATTAAAATCAATTACAATATAATAACCGAGATATCAGCTAAAACACAAACAATCAAGTAAATTGCTATATAAAATTTTTTTTACCGAAGTTTGAATGATAAACATTATTAACAGAAATTTATTATATAATATTCTCAGCGCTAATATTAAAAATATTAAAAGCATAATATATTTACATTAAAGAGTACAATCTATTTCTCTCAGTGTATGCTTCAATTTTCCTGAAGAACTTCTGTAACATGGACATCACGAATGTTTGGTCTTCTTAATCTTGGCAGGTCAGTTGTAGACCTCGTTTTTGCTACTAGCTTGTTTTCTTAAACTTATTTAAGACTTTAAAGTGTACCCTTTAGTATATAACGATCCTATATTCCACTGCTAATACCTACACTTTCTACTGAGTATTTTGTTGTAACACTGTACATGTACAAAACATTGTAATAACCGAGGTAATAACTAATGCCCGCATAGTCGATTTTTGGCGTAGAAAATGTTAGAAAATATATAGGATACTCGTACCTACATGTACGCCAGTAATTTTTCGATATATGTACCTGCGCACGTCTGTGTCTAGCTTTCCGTCAGGTGCTGCTGCTCTTGGATGAGCGGATAAATCGAAAAAAAAGTAGAGAGCACGACGAAATAGAATTTAGCCGGAAATGCGAACGTCTCTTTAAAAGCAGTCTGTGTAGGTACACTTATTTCGTAAATGCAGGAATACCGCATATGTATACCAAAACATACACCGCATTAGGGGACGGCTGCCTTTTTCCTGGCGCTTTTTAAAAATGTATAAAGGATGAAGCGGGTGCTTTATAAAACTTAAAAGCTTTAAGCACGGTGGCCAATTACTGACGTAAAAGGCCTTGCATACATGATGTTCTCTAATACACGTAAAGCCGAAACTGGCGGATTTTTTTTTTCATCAACCAACGTCGTATAACTGAAATTCGACGTATGTAGGTACGTGTTTTTGATACTTACTTATACATATAGACAAGTACTGGATATATTAAATCATAAAGATAAATAATATTGTGTGAGTTTCTAAATATTTTAGAATATCAATGAATGAAGAACAGAAAATGAATTCTAAATTACGTTGTAGCAAAAACCAATGATCAGTCTGTCAATGCTCTGAAATCATAGCAGTAAAAGAGAGAACTTTTGCTTTTAATAAACTCTGCTTAAGAATTTAAAATATTTATTTATTTTATATATTTTTTTATATTAACCCCTAGAAAATAGAATAACAGTTATTTGTATCATTAGGCCGGAAACTATAGTTTTGCGAGTATGAGTATGAATACCGCAAGAGTTTCTGGCCATATGATACACAATGTTTTTTTGGGCCGACAAATCTTAATTTTGAATTGAAAATAGAAAAAAAAAATTGACACTGAGGAGTTGTCAGTACAATTAGCTCAAAAAATTATGCTGTTCGTAAAACGAATTCGTAGATGTAATTCTAACATATCTACTTCAAATGCAATGCCATCGTAATCTGTGACGGAGAGGGCTATTGCTCGAAAGATAATACCTTTTACGCTGAGCGACAAAGATGCCGCCCAGAATCAAAATCTTTGTAATTGCCGCCAAAGGTTTTTATATAATAATTCTGATTTCTAACTTTCTTGTTTACGTCGAAATTTTATTTGAATCAACAGTTTGTATTTTTTTTTCTCATATTTCAATTATCATTAACTTTACTTCTCTTTATATTAGTATTTATAATAAACATATTTATACAATAATTTATTTTTGTAGACAGTTTTAGTTTAAATTGTTTTATTTTGGTTATAATAGGATATATATAACTTACTATTACAGGAATAAATAAATGTCCACAATCTCTATATATCTTTCTTAACTTTACAAATATCAATGCAAGTTTACGTCTTTAGTTATTTACAATAGATAGCTATACTATATCAAAAGTAAGAATATTGAAAAAGAAGCGGTTTAATACTTGCTCATTTCTCATTCAATTGAAGGGACGAACTTTCTATGGAAAAATCCCTAGAAGATCAAAATAAAATTATAGATACTTTTTGTAATAATAGGTTTACTAGAACAATTTCATGTATGGTCTTGCTCATATTTTTCATTTTACTATTCTGTTATTAAGTTTAATCATCTTAATTTTTAAAATTTAAAACTCAAAACATCTAATCCAAATTTTATGCAAAAATTCCAACAAATTTTATTTCTATTTGTGCCGTTGTTGTTTATTTTAGCCATTGATTACTCGCACGTGACCAGATGGCATAATTTGTGCAAATATTTAAAATGTGTTCTTGTATGATTATTTGAAGGAATAAATTTACTGAAATCATTACTTCAGTTACAAAAAACTATTTAAGGTTTAGTTTATAAAAATTTCTCAATTAGGATTAATACTAAGTAATCTATCAGACATAAATTCAATAAATTTTTATTGAAGATCATTATTATATATTAAGACATTTTTATAAAACTAAACTTTAAACAGTTTTTTGTAACTGAAGTAATGATTTCAGTAAATGTATTTTACTTATTTATTAAATATTTGCACAAATTATGCCATCTGGTCACGTGCGAGTAATCGATGGCTAAAATAAATAACAAAGGAAAGGTATATATGCCAACAATCGCTCCGAAAGCTAATTCCCTTGATGTTGGCCGACAAAGATGCCGCAATATTTTCAGCTAGATTTACATTCGCAGTATTTTGCTTTACAGTTTCCCCAGAAGAATTCAATAACAAAATAAATCTTAGAATCTTCCCCCGAGCAATGGCTGGTAGATTAAAGGAGATGTATATTTCTTTATGTTTCCTTATGCACTGAGAAAAATGAGTTAAATAAGGCCTTTGCTTAAAGTGCACTGGGTTCTCCTAATGAAATTTTTATTAACAGTAGCTAAGAGTTGTATATTCATAATAAAGTTGCCGATTAAGCATTAGTAAGATGATAATGCTAAAACTTGTTTCTTGTCATAATTGCGGGCTTACTTGCTATTAATGATTGAATTTGTAAGGACTAGCATATTGTGTTTATTTATTAGCTATAAATAAGTTCTTTATTAGTCCTAAGTAAAAAGCTGTTTTAAAACAAGCGCGTCGTTCCGCAAATAAAATGTTTATTGTTCTTCAGTTGCCGGCTTGTTTAAAGTAAGGGAGCTGGTAAATTACCGCTCTAAGGAAGCAGGCACGCCGACGCCATTCTTATTTGTGACTTGCTGGGTGATGCGTTGTGCTACGTAGTCCGTATTGCAATTTAGGAATAATGGTGTTTAAATATCACTCAGAGTTATTAGAGTGGGGCTTGGCAGATTATATTGCTGCATTTGAAGGTAAGTAATATATATTTAAGTACTTGATAAATAGTTATGAGTTTGTAAATGCTATGTGGGCTACTTAGGGTAAATTTAAGAATGCTGGTTGCAGTGCGATTTTCACGATTTTTGTTTTATAGATGGGTACTACATTATAGTATATAGAAACCAAATAACGAAGATCGGAAGTAGTAATTTGCATATGACCGGCTGACAATGAATATCACGAAGTTCACAAACTTTTGTCTAAATAAATTTAAGCAACATTTTTCTGAAGTACCAATAATAAAAAGAAGTACGTATTTGTTCGCACTATCTTAGTATGCATAATAATAGTTCTATGTAAGAGTGTCTTTTCTATCGAGGCTCATTTTGTTTATTATAGCTTCATGTATGTTCTTTTCAAATATTAATAAAAGATCTATATACACTAACGCATTTTTATTATTTATTACTCAGTTCTTCTTCTCTACGGGTTTCACATCAGCCAATGTTTTAATGAACTTGATGAACCTTAGAGCTCTTCTGCTGTAGATTATAGCAAAAGAGACACCACATGAAGTTTTATTGCTTTTAATAAATTTACTTTTAAGCCGGGTTTTCCTAGGAGCAGGTTTTATGCGTCGCGTACAACGTAAATCGCCCATCAGTGCAATACGCCATCCACTCAAACCAAATAAAATAGTTGGGCTTTCTAGGAAAACGACGCCAACTATTTTGTTTGACCTGAGTGGACGGCGTATTGCGCTGGGCGTTTTACGTTGTACGCGACGCATAAAACCTGCTCCTAGGAAAACCCGGCTTCATATATCAAGTAAACAGTTTACTTACGTTGAGTAAACGGCTCACATTCCGAGTAAGCAGTCCAGTTACATCAAGTAAGCAACTCACTTATACCAGGAAGCAGTCCACTTGCGCAAGTAGGCGGTTCACTTGTACCCAATAAGCAGCTCACTTACGTCAATTAAGCGACTCACTTAAGTCAAGTGGGCAGTTTACTTAATACTGTAAGATATTATACTTGTTAGCAATAAAAAGAAAGTAAGCACCAGCGGCTAAAACATCATTCTCAGTAAGTTCGTTATTTATTATGACTATATTTTTATTCGCTATTAAAGAAATGTAATTTACTACAAGCAAGTTGTTTGGTAGAGCAGCAAATTTCTAACTTACATTAACTAGAAATTTATATTGTTTCTTAACAAACTGGTAGCTTATATGCAGGTAAGTCATTTTAGGAAAACTCATTTGCTTGTTCTAGGGGTATAACTGACTTGGCGCCTATTTAAGCCAGATATTTACTTGTCGTTAGCGAATTTTTACTTCTCAATAGTATGTATTTCTCTCAGTGTGGCTTATTTTCCCTATGTCATCTTTTTTTGAGTCGATAGTACAAGTTGGCACACATGTTACATACCTTAGTATTTTGACATTTCCGAAAATAAATGTTTTTCTGCAATTTTCTTTCTAGTTTAATATCTATTTATCAATAATAAATGCAATAAAGACACCAAATCATCTTAGCAAGGTTGAACAGTAGCTTAATGACAATTTACTACACGTCTGTCATGTGGAATCTAGTGTGGCCAACGTTTAGTAACATTTTTGCCTCTCCTAGGGTAGTTTCCCTGTCGCTTTGAAGTACTGTAAAATGAGCGTTTCTGGACGGAATATTTTTGGTAAAACATCAACATAAGCATGCTTAGCCGCCAGCGGAGAAACCACGTTGATGGGAGAAGCTCCAATAAGGAGACTTTGAATATTACACATTTGAATTAAAAAATACAGTTTTCCTTTATTATACTATTGCGAGTTTCATTTTTTATATCGGCATCAAAGATTGATTGCTTAAAAGTGTTATGGATGACAAAATCCCAATATCATTGAAATTTCTGTTAATGGACACTTCTCTCTTTATTAGTGTTGGGAAGAATCTCCAGATCTAACGAGCTCAGATTTTTTTATGGTGATATACTAAAAATATTGCTTATGACATACCGTCAACCACACCCGATAACATGAAAGAGCGAATAAGAATGGCGTTTCGATATATAACACCAAATGTTTTGAGTAATGTTAAAGACTCATTTCGAGAAAGAGTACGCCTCTGCACTGAAAACGATGGCCATCATTTTGAACATTTTTTAAAACATTAACAGTTTTTAATACGGATAAACTGATCCGTTTTAATAAAGTACATTTCTGAAGTTTACTTAGTTATGACTTTTAATTAGTATGTAGGAAAAGCCAGTTGAAAAGTTAGGCAGATTATTATCGTCTATCTATATTGAATAACAGCAGTGTTGTCCAGGCCTACTTCAAAAAAAAATAAAGGCTAGGAATTAATATTTGAAATAGAAAATTCTAAATTATTAAGAAACTATAACAGATAGGTATGGGAAGTATTAATACAATGTTAAAGAGCGTTAAAATTAGAAACTAAATAAGGTAATAAATACAGGGTGTTTCATTTAAAATAAGAAAGTTACTTGCCTTTAAATATAGCGAAAATTAGAGGTATGTTTTTGTTCACCCTGTATAATTTTTTGCATTACTTTTATTTTATTATCAAGTGTAATGCTTTAATTAAAAAATAAATGTAGTTTAAAATATCTAACTTAAATATGCATCACAGACGTGCTTCTTAAATTTTGGTCTAGATTTTGAAGAATAGTTAATTATCTCACAAACGAGTTGAGTTGGATATAAGAAACCTAACACCAACTTGCCTTTATTTAGTTTGTACTATCAAAATATGTCACAATATACAGGCTGTTCCATTTATTTTTTCACATTCATTTTTAATTCATTTTTAATTTTGAAATGTGGTTCTTCTGAACCTGTATAATGCTTAACCAAAAAAATTGAAAATTTGTTACCACTTTTTCCTATATAAACCGACCCGAATGTAGTGGCCCATCCTGTATTTAATTCTTAAAGTTTATGATGACGTTCTCTCTCAAAAATATTTACAGATTCGGTCAACACTTTTTAAATTTATTTCATTGAGTCGTTTTAGCAAACCTGATGATGGTCATCGTTGGCCGAAACATGTAGCTAAATCTAAACAAAAATCAAAGTAAATTGAATAGAACGAACTGATTTATATCTTTAATTATTTATCCATTATACTATCATACATTTACAAAAAAGAAAACAGGGATGTAGTTGATATTATTTACGAAAGCTTACGAATAAAACTTATTTTCTCCTAAATCTAATCACAGCAACAGCCTACTACGTTTCGTTATCTTGCTTGAGCATCCCGTTTACTATTCTTCTGTTAATCCGCGTTTGTACGTTTAAATTTTACAGCAAAGAAATCGTAGTTTCATGTTCTTTTCAATATGTGCTATAGAAATAGACATTTCCTCATGCGATTTTATTATAATTTTAAAAAAGCTTCCTCCAATACTGTAAAAATAATCCTATTTAATTTATTAAGTATATTCATTTTTAAAATATTATTCAAGGGCGTCATGAGAAATAGTGATGGGGAATGGATGTTTAAAGAAATTTCTTTAAATACGGTATCAGGCGAGTTACTTCGCACTAGAAAGTTATAAGCTGATATCGAGGTAGGATAACGATATGGAGAAACTCGACAAAACGGATAGAGACAGAATGGCATTAAGAATTTGAAGCGTTTGATTTTTAACATGTGCAACCAATTTATTTCTCCCGGCAGCGAGCCAAGCGACCGACGCTGAGAGAAAAGTATCGGGAAAACTCGCCTCGGAAAAGTTTCCCTCGAATTTCCCGACTTTTCTCTCTCCATAGCACTCCCCGTCGTTCGCCCGGCCTCTTCTCTAGCTCAGTAAATAAAAGATGTGAGTTAATAATTAAAAACAGTGAGATGCGATTATCATTTTTACCATTCCCATTTATCCTCATTCCGTTCGCTTCTCCTGTTTGTTTTATTAATGGGCCGTCTTAAAAATTCATTTACAGTTTTAATTTGCATTAAACATAATTGGTCGTAGTGTTTATTTAGTTGCATATTTATTACGTACAAAACAGGACTGAGATAAATAAGTTGTTCTTTCCGGCACCTTCACCAACAATAATTTAATTGATTTCTTTTTTGATAAGTGCGAAGCATGTCTAGTTTACACCATCTACTTAATAATAATAATAATTTATTAAGCTGCCCAACAGAAAAGATCCATTTACAGGACAACAGCAACAATAAAGTAAGTGTGCATATACATATATATGAATATATCTAATAGAAGCAAAGTTACTTAATCTAAACTATCATTAAACAACATCTTATTCGGCATAAGAAAGGAAAAAAGTATCTTAAACACTAAAGTTAAGCAAGATATTAAAGTTAAAGTGATATTTGGATTACTGATAATGAATTATCGGCATACATTTATTAATTAATGAAGGCAAAGGAGTAAAGTGAATGTCAGTAGTGACATTAGAAAGTGAATTGAAAGTAGAGCACATGCGATGCGGTGGTGAGTTTAGTAGGATGTTAGTGTTTGGTCTAGGACAGTAAAAGGTTGTAGATGATCTAGCTCAGGGGTCGGCAAACTTCTATAGGACAGGGCCAAATCGTAACGAAAATTAAGTTTAGCGGGCCAGGTTGTAAACTCTAACGTGTATATTTTTTATTAAGTGTTCCTCTATGTTTTATTGAACCGAAAACAATGTACCAAAAAGTTTTCGTCGTATCATACAGGGTGTTTAAAAATTACTGACTTGTCAAAGAATCTTAAAGTTACAAAACTTATTTTTTTTTTTCAAAAACTGTACATTTTTATATTTTTCTACAACATTTCCTATAGGCTTCAGTGGTTTTATTTTAAATTATTCCTATTATTTATTAACTTTTCCAAATGGTCAAATAATTTTACCTGGTGGATTATAAATAACATTTTGCAAAATGAGGCAAAATGCGAACAAAAAGTTAATAAAGTGTTTGTGTGATATAAGAATTTGCAGAGGATTGAAATAGCTACATAATGGAATCTTTGCAGACGATGTGGTAATAATAACAGACAGTGAAAAACAAAGAAAATTTGAACATATGGAAAGGAAACATGGAGGAAGAGGGCATGACAATAAACATAGAAAAAGCTAAAATCCTCGGAAACCAGAATGTTGAAACTAAAATTGAAATAAATGATACTAAAATAGAGCAAATGAGAAATTTAAATATTTAAGAGTAACTTTGGAAGAAACAGAAAAACAAGATGCTGGAATAAACGATTGATAAAACAATACTTACGCAATAAACCAAAAATTTATTAATGAAAAAACAAACCTATAGTAGTGTTATGAAGAAAGCCAAGAAATATAAGATTCCACTATTTTAGGGCATTTGGAAACACATCTCAGTTCAATACCTGCTACATCTGAAGATTTGGGCACCTTGAAAACATCTCACCAGAAAATTTTGAAGTAAAATAGGATCCATTTTTAGGAATTCTAATCCAATCTAGATCACAAGAAATGAATTGGGACATATTTTTTATAATACTTCAACGAATGTTAGTATCTTTTTATTTAAAATAATTTGAAGGGACGAAAGTTCAGTTAAGAGGGCATAAGAAACAGAAGCAATAATTACTATTAATGGACGGAACGATTGTAGAAATTCTTTCTCATTTAAAAAAATATTAATAATTTCTCTGAGTTCCAAAAATCTCAATAAAAGTTTTCCACTATTGCACCATCGAACTGGCGATGGTTAACTCGCCGAGAGCCAATAAAGTTAACCACTGCCACAATAGGTTCAATAATGCAAAATAGATAGAGGTGTTTGATGAATTATGCAATGACTTATTGAAAGCTTTGCACAAAACAGAAATATTTGGGCAGTATCAACAATTACGGTTGACTCATCAAGAACTAACAAAAACCACTAGACAATTTTTGCCTTCTCCATTAAGAAGCGTATTGTGATATTCTCAATTTATCTGACAGTCGGTTGAGCTGAGAGGTCTACAGAAAAACAAACCCTCTTCTTTGAGCACACTTCTTCAGCTTTATCGCAAATCTATTCATGAATAATTCAAATTTAATTCTAAATAAGGTTAGAAATATTATTGCGAAGTACGCCGAAAGCGTTCATAGTAAATGAATTAACCGGACTTATTTACCGCGACAGTTGACTATCAGTCAGTGAATAGTAGATGTAGATACCTCGCGATACAATAATTTTCATAAACCCTTACTATATTGTGGGTGAGAAAAACTATCGGCAATAGCTGAATTAACCGCTTGGTACGTACAACTTGCGCGGGCCGGATTGAAATACGCAGCGGGCCGGATTTGGCCCGCGGGCCGTAGTTTGGCGACCCCTGATCTAGCTGATACGCGAGGTACAGTGAAGCTGATCTCACCAAGTAAAAGTATTGAATTAATTCTATTATGTAATAAATTAAACAGAAATTTCAGGTCAGCCTGGGACCGCCGAACATCCAACTGTAGTAGTAAACTGTAGTAGTAAAGCGTTGTGGATATCCTTGCATGGGGTAAGTAAAGTGTTCCTTAAAGTAAAGCTATTTTAGGAATCTACGTTGAACTTGTTTAAGGGAGTAGATGTGGCATCGATACGCAGGAGACCAAACCACCGCTGCGTACTCAAGCTTGAATCGAACATACGAGAAATACAGCGAGATAATGCAGTTAATGTTATGAAACAAGTTCTTATGATAAATCCAAGCATTTTTAGTGCGCTATTACAGATGCTGTTAATATGCTCTATACAGGAAAGTTTAGTGTCAAATATTACACCCAGGTCTTTAGTAGAAGTCGTACGCTCAAGTATGGTACCATCGCAATAATAATCATATACAATAGGCCTTATTTTGCGTGAAAACCTAATAACCTTGCACTTACAATTAGAGACGTTCATGGAAAGCCTATTTTCAATACACCAGCCGTGCAAGGAATCAATTTGATGTTGAAGGAGTCTGGAATCGTTGATTTCATCAACAGTGGCGTAAATTTTCAAATCCTCAGCAAACAGTAATTGGTGGCATGATAGATTGTCACCCAGGTCATTAAAGAATATAGAGAACAGCAAGGGGCCTAAGTTTATTCCTTGAGGAACGCCAGATGTGGGATAAAAACAGCCGGACTCGTGACCCAAATATCTTTCATAATGGGTTCTTTTAAATAAATAGGATGAAAAGAGTGATAGTAAGGATAAAGGAAAGCCAAGACGATCAAGTTTACGGAGAAGTAGAGAGTGGTCAACGCTGTCGAAAGCCTTGGTCAGTATAAACCACATCTACCTGCTTATTATTGTCGACGTTGGAAGCGAGATACTTGCAGTAATAGTACCTAGTGAGAATCTTTGAAGGCTAGAAAGGAAATTGTAGGTCTAGTTTAGCTTTGTTATCCAAAAATAAAATAATGTAGACATCTTTGAGTAATTATCTACCTCAATAAGAACGGTACCCCTTTTATATATGATCTCGTATATAGTTCATTACTCCTTTGGGTTTCTAGTTTCTATTCGCCAGAATTATTTATTTTACCATTCGTTTTCTACTAAATTTCTTTTGGACATCGCTTTGATAATTCCCTGGAAGATAGAATAGAGCATGGCCTATTCTATCTGTCGATATCAATTTTGGAAGTTTCTTCTATTCCTATCACATGTTCATATCAAATCAGTCGTCGCATTTCTATGTTTTCTATTCGTGTTCTACTTGAGTGAAACATCTCGGTATCATGCTAGACTCCAAACTTACTTGGAATCGACAGCTTCAGAGGATTAAAATCAAGGCGAAAACAACACTCATGTTGGCTAGAAGAGTCCATGGAAAAACATGAAGGGTTAAGACTTAATACGGTGGAGTGGACACATACAGCACAGTGGTCAGGTCCACGATCACTTATGGTATGGTGGACGAAGGTGCAGCAGTAAACCGTTATAACCGATCTTAGCAAGATACAGAGGCTTGCGTGTTTAAGAATAACAGGAGCAATGAGGGCCACTGCAGCAGCAATGGAATGTCTCCTAGACCTGTCTCCTCTCCATTTGGTGATAGTAGTCGAGACAAGAATGGGACTTCTCAGATTGCAAGAACTACCAAATGGCAAATTATTGTTATTATCCTTCCGGGTTTGGAAAAGTGAGCTTGTACGTCCTTCCAATTTCGATAGCCAGGGCCGCCACCTACGTACGAACCCTCCCTTGTGCAAACTTTTAAAAAACAGCCCCAACCTAATAAAAAAATGTTTAATCCTACCTTATGTATCATATATTTATTTAGGAGAAATGGAAAGAAAGGAATAACTTAACTAACGACTTAACGACACTATTCCTACAAAAAATAACAGTGTTGGGTAAATTGATACATTGTAATATATTAATACAGTGCAGTGCGAAGCATTATTTAAAAGTAGCCACGATGGCGTGTGATACAGGCGTGATTGTGAGTGAATTAAATAAATTAAAAAAAGAGTGATTTAATTGATATTATTGTTAGTGAAAAACTTTCTGATCAAGTGCAAACAAGTGAAGAAGTGAAGAAAATTTATAAAAGCAAAACTACTCATGGTAGAAACAATAGATTTGGATTCAAGTGAAAGTACCAACAAGTTGTGTACTACTGCCTCAAAACTCAAAACGAACAAATATATATGCTCAAGCAAATAGTGAGTATATAAGAAAATCGTGTTAAGGATCTAGAATTAATAATACATCTACTAAAGGAAGATGCAAATATCTCAAAACAAAACAATAAACAAATACCAATTCCTTCAAAAAATGAAAAAAAAAACACGTTCAAGAAAGAGAACAAACAAAATAAAAGTGATGACAGCATCCTCTATACTTTATCGGTTAAACAAGCGAAGAAGACGGCTGAAGTGTGAAGAGCCCTCTCAATACAGAAAACAAACAAACAGAAAGGGTCTGCGAGGCTTTGAGAAATAAGCAAAACAATGAATGGGTAACACAAAAAAGGAGAAAGCGACCAATTTATGGAACTTCTACAGATATCGAAATTAAGGCAACAATTAAGTACATTGATTTTCATGCGTACAGAATAGATTCAACAACAACAGAAGAGCAACTTATACATCATCTACAGTCCAAAGATATGAAACCTGTGGAATGCCTCAAAATGGTCTCTAAATACCTAAATGAATATGCATCGTTTAAGGTTTTCGTTCCACAGGAAATGGCGGAGAAAGTACAACATCCCGAGGTACTGTCCCGCTACGCGTGCTTAAATTGTTTTTTTTTCCAACATCTTAGGAAGAACAAACAAGAAACATAGGAAAGAAATTGTACCTGAAATAAAAACAGAATTATTACTTCTCCTACCTTAACCAAAAATTCAATGATTTAGAAATTTTCTTAAGTAATCTTCAACCTAAAATTATTTGGAAGAATAAATGAATGAGAATTTAAGATGGAAATCTCATTATTAACGTGAAGATATTTGCTAAACTGTTGATCTGAAACTACAATAAGTATCCATAAAGGATAACAATAATAATTGTAGAACGACTTTAAGCCACGTTTTTAACGTGCCTAAAAATATTTCTTTAACTGAAACTTGGAGAAACTAACGAATAATATGCGACCTATAAGCAAATACAAACTTATTACAAATTTTAGCAGAGCTACATGCGGTGGTGGATGTGCCATTTGGGCACAGGTTGGTTTAAGTACTAGCCCGATAGATGTATCAATTTTTTGCATTGAAAGAGAGTTTGAAGTTTGCGCGACTAATTGGAAATGTAACTCCAATAATATAACAATAGTGAATCTCTACAGGCCTCCCGCTAGTAATTATGTCAACTTCGTAGTAGCTCTTAGGGCATTGTTGGATCATCTATATAAGCCATGCTCTTATATAATGTTAACAGGTGATTTCAATATTAATTTTAAATATATACATGAAACTTATTTAGGTCTTAGCTTTATTCTTAATTCTTATAACATTAATATCATAATAGAGAATTACACTAGGATAAGTGCTAACACTAGTTCTGTCTTAGATAACGTTTTTAGGTAGTGAGACCGATCATCACTTATGCATCAGTAGCATGGAGCAAAAGAACTAATCTGGTCACCGCGAGAATTAACCTCTCGAAAGTGTAAAGATTAGCATGAGTATGCATAACGGGGGCTATGAGAACCTGCCCAACAGCAGCTATCGAAGTAGTATTGGATCTTACCTCCCTCCATATTGTAGGCAAAAAGAACCGCACTCAGAATGGTCAAGGAAGGAATGATTAGGCATAGGCCTCAATCTCCTGACGGTGATCAAACCTGAGATATGTCCCGGGAAAGCTTAGTAACAGGAGCGAGTGGGATCATAACACCATTTTGAACTTGAATAGAAATGCCATCAAATGGTATACTGATTGCTCCAAAACGGCAGAGGGAACTGGAATAGGAATATATGGGCTTAAAACCACATATTTCGAAAGCTTGGGAAAATATCCAAGTATATTTCAGGCGGAAATACACGCTATTGAAAGGTGTGTCCAGTTCAATATATAGATAGAAATTATCGGAAGCAGGAGATTATCATCATGTCTGATAGTCAAGCAGCCATCAAGGCGCTGAGCTCATGTGAAATCAGTTTCAAGATGGTCTGGGAATGCCTAGAGAAATTAAATGAGCTAGGCAAAAGAAATAAAGTAGCCCTCCTGTGGGTTCCGGGTCACACAGGAGTGGAAGGAAACGAAATAACGGATAACCTCGCAAAAAAAGGCGCTGGAATGCCTTTTGTAGGGCTTGAACCCTTTTGCGGGTTAAGTAGCAGTACAATACTCAAGAAACTAAAAATAGAAATGGAGCAGAGAAAAGCCAGTTACTGGGGAAATCTCCAGGAAATGTGGCAAAGTAAAATTCATCTGGGAACTTATAACCAGAAAAGGTTTACAGAATCCATCAACCTGAGTAAGAACAATGTTCGCATATTAACAGGAATACTTTTAGGCCACTGTAGACAGAAAGGACACCTGAGTAAGCTTGGATTGGAAAAGCAATCTGAATGTAGATTTTGTGGGGAACAGGATGAAACACCCATCCACCTCCTCTCAAACTGCGTAGCACTGTGCAACTCGAGGGCGTTGCATCTGGGAGCATGTGAAATCGAAGAGGGAGACTTACCTAGACTGAGGCCCTCTGACATCCTACACTTTCTGAAAGGAATAGGATTGGAAGCAAGCAGCAAGAATAGGGGACACAATAGATCTTTTAGGTCGCAGTGTAACATCACCCTTCTATCTACATACATACATACATACAACGTATTTACGAATTTACAGGCTTCTATTAGTTATGAATTATTTGACATCCACTTTTCTGATCACCTCATTACGCTGTACGAAAGCGAAGGTACCACAGAGTTTGTGAAAATTCATTCTTATAAAAGAGTATTTGCTGCTGAAAATAAAATAATCCTTCTAGAACATCTATGTAGGGAATCTTGGCACGAGGTATATTCTTGTGATGATGTAGAACAAAAATTTAAACTCTTTATGTCCACTTTGGAATATTATTATGACATCCCCTTTCCGTGGAGGTGCGTTAACGCCAACAGACGCTCTAAATCATGGATTATTCCGAAAATTGTTCAATCTAGTAATAACCTGAAAGATATGTTCATACTTCAAAAGCAATATCCCTGTTTACAAGCTATTTATAAACAAAATCGAAAATCTCATAAAAATTTAGTGAATACTACCAGATAAAGTTATTACAATAGAATTATTTTTACAGTCGAATAATAAAACTGAAACAACTTGGGGCATTATTAACAACTTAACGGACAAAAAAAGCAAAAACGAAAATATTTCAAAAATTAAAACCGACTCAGATATCATTACTTCACCAGTCATAATAGCAAACACTTTCAATAAATAATCAGTAACAAGTTCTGGGACTTCTTCCCAGATTCTTCCAGAGTAAGGTTTTTGCCATGGTTTTCCTTTACTCCGTGGCCATTGATTTTATATAAGTATATTATATACATATAATCAATGTCCTTGGCGAATGCTGGAAAATATCGAAAGTCGTTCCATGGGCGCATTTAATAACAACTGATAGCTGACTGATTTACAGTGGACTCGTGATTATGTGAACTGATCACATTTCTCATATTTCAGCATTTTACATAAAGTAGTATTCAGATAATTGCGAGGCTACTGTATTATATTTTTGTGATTAACAATCATAGGGAAATTATTCAGTTGGAGTAGGAGCGTTTCAATTGTTATAGAATCCGTATAGTACTCAGAATAAGTAGCTTCGTGTAGTACCTTTTTATGTGGAGCACGGGGTTGCGATGATTTGTAATTATTTTTTTTTTTCATCTAGTAATGAGAAACAACACACGCAAAAATATTTAATTTGATTGTGCATATAATTTTCATTCATCAAGAGTTTTGTCAAATATTGTATTCAAAAATTATTAAAGGAACGTGCTTACCACAAAGCTTTGCCAGAAATTCACCTTTTAGATGTAATTAACATTCGTATTGTGCCCGTATACGCTATGTTATAATGTTGCCTTTTATTCAGTGCTCTATTTTAAGTATAGGTCTCTCTTTGAAGAGACCCTCACCCGGGAACGCCCACACAATCTGGCGTGTGGTTCCCCTATTGACGTAAAATCCTTTTGTTTATGCAGCGCTGTATTGTGCCGGCATCAATTGTAACTCTGTTATTATTGAATATTACTAGAATTATCATGTGAATTCGGGAATAATGCAAAACGATATTACATCAAACATTGCACGTTTATTACACAATGTTATCTGTACTACGCATATACAAAGATATATACTCTGCTAGTTGCTGACAAAATTACGGCTTACTCCGGCCTTTATATCTATAACGCGTGGAGAGTTATAAATATAATTTATGTAGAATCTATAGCATGGACATTTTCGCCAATTATGATGGTTGTGACTATCTTCCACACTAACACTTTATGAAGTGCATTAGCATTGATAATTGATAGTTTTATTCTTATGGAGAATCTGCGTACCATGTATAATTGTGTTGTAAACTGATATTTTCCGAAAATATTCAATTTAGAACAACCCCTTTTCTCTTTAAACACATATTATAACCAATAATTTCAGTGTAGTAATGGAGTAGTTATGCAGACATGTACAATCGCCGACATTATTATTTAGCACACGAACGATTGGTTCGACGCTTTGATGGTGCTAAATATTAAGGTCTGTAACTGTACGTGCGCTCGGAAATGAAAAGTATTCATTTAAGGTTTAAAAATCCTTTGTGATTAATTAAATCTAAAGAAAAATAACTGCAGAAATATTGACGCTTATTGACTAGGATATGTATTTACTTTGAAATGTGTTGATTTGTTTTTATCAATTCATCTAAAGCCGCGTCCAGGTCGACCGATGTTCGAACCCCAACGCCAATGCCAACGCCAAATGTGGGTGGGGCGTATGTCGTAGGAAAGGATTCGAGGAGAATAGGTTTTGCCGTCCATACCAAGATTCAATTGCGAGGTCAACAGCGTTGGGTACGGTTCGGTGACAAAAAAGTCGAGCATTGAAGATGATGATTTACTAATGGCGAGTACGGGAATAATCTTTATTTCTTTATTAACAAAAAAGGCAAGGCGTTGGTGGATGACAACACCTTTTAATGAGGTGCAGCGGAAGTCACCTAACTTCAAAGTGAAGACGGTGGACATTTCCCGAAATTTCTGCAGAATGACACCAGAACTATTTGATGTTCTGCTTAATTTACTAAAACCAAAGATTTTGAAACAGAATACTGTAGGTTTTTATAATAATTTTTTATAAAAGATGTAGATGATGGTTTATTCGATTTACCTTTGCAAATTGTAAATTATACTTTATGATACTTTAATAGCTATCACTCTAAAATCATCATCATTGTCTCAATATAATATAAATAGTCCAACTTACTTATTGTCCAAATGGCTATATGACAAATTTGATCACTTACCTGTGCAACCCACGGATTTAGCAGTTAAAAATTCACACGCGTTTATTGAAAAGATTAAAAGCATTGCGCTTACTGACAATGAAGTTTTAGTTTCGTTTGATGTGAGCTCACTGTTTTCCAGCATCCCCGTTGATATCACTTTGACTTACTTAGAAGATTTCTTGAAAGGTAATCAGTTGGGCAGTAATGAAGTTGATAGTTTCATTTCTTTGGAGAAGTTCTGCATGAAACAAAATTTCTTTCAAATCAACGGTACCTTTTACCAACAAACTGAAGGAACAGCAATGGGTAACAGCTTATCTCCCTTCATAGCTAACCTCTTTATGGGAAAATTTGAAACCGATCTTCACAATACTTTGGCATATTTTCCACGGGTTTAGGTTAGATACGTTGATGACATTTTTTGTGTTAGTAAGTGCTCAATCAGGGATTTTCTCGAACAGCTAAATTCAAAATGTCCTTCCATTAACTTTACCCATGAAGAGGAAACAACCAATAGGATTGTTTTTCTCGATATGTTAGTAGTAAGAAAATAAAAATAAATTAGAAATAGACATATATAGAAAGCCCACTACTAATAACAGATTTATTTCAGAAGATTCAAATCATTCATGGAGAGCAGCTATTAACTTTTTGGTGCACGGCTTACTTAATTTTCCTCAATCTACAGAACGATATAATAAAGAACTTAAAGAAATTATTAAAATCGCTACATATAATGGATTCTCAGAAGACGTTGTATATAATACCAGTAGAAAACATAAAAACAAAATAAGAATTAGAGATGTGAGTACTTTAGAAATTAGTGACAGGAAGAATAAGAAATATGTTAAATTACCATTTTATCCAAGTTACACTTTGAAAGGTCTTCAAAAAATTCAACTTTGACATAGCAACTACTTCAAATAATAGTCCAAAATATTTTAGGTAACCCTAAAGATCAAGCAGATAGTTTGGACAAATCAGGGATTTATAAAATATCTTGTAAAGATTGTGATCATGTATATATTGGGCAAACTAAAAGGTCAATTAAAACGCGTTACAAGAAGCATTTGGTTCATCTTAAATTTCGAAGGTTTGATGAATCTAGTGCAGCCCTACATATGCTAGAAGAAAACCATGAAATTGACATTGTAAAGTTAGTTAAGAACGTAAAGAACTACGCGCAATTAAATTGACCCTTAATTCTTGCCTTTATACTTTATTTAAGTAGAAGTAGTAGATCAGATGGATTTAGGAATAGTGACTAGTTAAACATGACGGCAGAGTGCCATGACTGTGATCATTGTACCATGAACTTGATAAAATAGGGTAGTTTTAGTGTAGTTATTCAGTTCAGTGTTCTGCTGATGATGAATAGTTTGCTATCGAAACGTAGTCCAGTTTAGTGCAGTTTGTGGTGAGGGGTCAGGGAGAAGTTTGAGTATTACCCATCGATACAAGAAAATAAGGAATGCTCATCTGAAAACCAAACTCGTCTTTTTCGCGCATGCCCTCAAATACGTCATCACTCCGCTGTCGCCATTGTTGTTGATGTATTTACCAAATTACTATATTTATTTTACAAGTTTCAGTTTGTTTTTAAATCGATTAGAACACTTTATTTAGTTTTTATTTAATGTTTTGTGTCAGCTTGTGCTTGTAGTAGTTTCGATTTACGTTGTGTAGTGATTTAGTTGGGTGTTATAAGTTCGTTTTAGGTTTGGTGTGCATAAACTGTTTATAAACGTTGTAGTGGAAATTCTTGAGTGACTTTTATTCGAAGGGAGTAGAATAAAAAGAATGGATAAATGAATTTGTAAAAAAAGAAAAACAAAAACACTGCACTCACAAACATTAATTAATTCTTTCTTTTTTTTTATCTGCATTTTTTTATTCCAGCACTGTCTGCATTAATGTTTGTACCAGACTAATAGATATTTCATTTGATATGGAAAAAAATATAAACCACTTACAATTAGTGAAATTTTATACGTGTAAGTACAAACAAGTATGAAGGTAAGAGCTAAAGAAGTGTAGAACATGTTCAGTTAAAGTAAAGCTTGTAATTAATGCTTTATTTGCTTCATTGCACTAAAATAAGCAAACATGAAATGTTACTCTAAAGGCAAAAAAATACTTTACATCAACAGAATCACTCATCACAAAGCAATAACGATTTTGCATTCAATTGAAAATTACATTTAAAAATGTGAATTATCTAAAATATTGTTTCAATGCAAATGTGATTGAAGGAAATGGCAAAAAAAAACAGTTTCGTTGATTTTAATAGGATAGATTTAAAAAAAAAATGGAGTTAATTTTCTTTACATTGGTGATATTTTCTTAAATTATTGGATTGGTAGTATTGTTTGGCCTCAAATACGTCACACCTAGATGCGGTGATGAGGTATGCTCTTACCTTATTTTCTTGTATCATGGTATTACCAGTGCACAGTTTAGAGTATTTCTGTTTATCATTATAAAATACCATTTTCTTTACTTAAACTTAAATTATAAATTATCACTTTTACAGTTATAAACAGTCTTACGTTCACATCATGGTATTAACAATATCTTCAGGAGATGCCTAAATTATAATGCTGTTACCATCTTCTTTAAAGTATTACCTATATTGTTATTTTCACACCCTGACGGTTTTCTTTCATTGTAAAATACAAAAGTTTCAGTTTAAATTATTACAACAACATAAAAATTAAAAGAAAAATACAATGACCGGTATTATGCGCCCGAGTGTATTTCATAAGTATTTTGTTTTGAGTGAGTTGGCATAAGTTCAAAATAAAGTTTTGACAAAAGTCACGAGTATTTAAAAAACTTACATTTTTTTTATACAAATCAGCTAACAAACACTTTCTTATCTATATCTCAAGCGAGAAGAACAACCACTAACAATGTTAGAATATAACAAGAAACGATTCCAATTTATTATTATCAGGATGTCAAACATTTTTTCAACACACAGCTGATAGGAAAATTGAACCACGTTAATTATTAATACACCAGTACATACTGAATTCCCATTTCTCCCAAAGTATACCAATTACAGCTTAATGAAATTTGCCGAGCTACAAAGAATTGTTCGCTACACTATTGTATATCTAATCACAGACTGGGGTTGAAAAAAAAATCACCACCAGAACAAAGACAATCAACTACGCACGATCATCAACTAATAGTGAAGGGTGCTCTGCACATAGAAGTTCCGGTAATACGGCGCCCGTGATAAATCCATTGACAAAAAAAAATAGGTAACAAAGATAAAAATACGTGCAGATTTCGTTCACAAGGGACACAATTCGTCATTTCCATAGGGCTGTTTTGATTAGTTGATTATAACTGTATTTGTGACGTGTGAAAATGTTTTGATTCGTTGATTATCCACCGTTGAAATTGGCTGAATGAAGTTGGGCGGTCACCTAATAATTTGCTATATATAAATATTTACCGTCGGGGTGCCTAGGCACGTGGCTCTCGTTGAGTGGGCACGTGCCGGTACGTTTAACACCTTTTTGTCGTTCCATGAATATAGGTTCTGATTAACTGGATGAAGTAGTGCTTTAGAACCATTGTTCCGATCAATAATAAACATGGTAGTTACAATTTCAAGTGGTTGTCTATATATTATGACAACATACAGTTTTAAATGTCGCTCTAGGGTTTCAAATACCATTCACAATTAATCTTATTGTAATAGCAGTCATTATTAAAATTTAATCAAATAAATAGATTATTTAGTAAATATATAAAATCTCAATTTTTATTGAAACTGACGGCACATCCATTCAATTCGATTATTTGACCTTAGTTTCAATTCAGTTTCAATATACAGCTATAATTTTATATTGTATTGTAAGTGTGATAATAATAATAATCATTTATTAACCCAACAGACAGAATCCAACTACAGGGTCATTAATACAAGTTAACTTAATGATAATACATAGACAAAACACATACAAAAAAACACAATATATTCAAAAATGAAAAATTCAGTAAATCAGATACAAAACAGCTACACTATGCAATGCACATTAACAAAAGGAAAACAGAGAAAAAAAAGAAAAAAGGAAAAATAAACTTTAGTGCACCATCACTCTTACCGCTCTCACAAATTGTGAATAATTACTGTGAAAGATATCCAGAGCATAGTTATGGTGATTATATATTCTACACATGCTGTATAGTGGCGAATTTTGCAAACGGGAAGTGCTAGAAATGTTATTAATAAATGTGATAAAACCTCTAGAATTAACACGCGGAACGTAAAAATTTATTTTTCCTAATAGTGTTGGATCGTCGACAAAGTCATGTATTAACTTAATAATGGACTTAATAATAGGGAAAAAGTTATTTGGAACTGAACGCAATGAAAAATCGTCATTCTTCATACGATTCTTTGCTTGTCTAAAAATCACTAATTCTGAAACCAAAATTTAAATATTCTTTTTAGCAACTAAGATAATTACAAAAACACATAGAAATTCAAACAAAAAAGTTTCTAAGTTTTTGGTTAAAACAGATTATCTTGTATCTTTCATCATAACCTAATAAGTAGATCAATTTATGTGTTATTTGTCAATGTCATTACGTATTTGTAGATCTCTACTGAGACTTACTTAATAGTAATGCTGCACTGAGAAAAGAGATTACATTAAATGGAAAGTTTTATAACGTTTGGTTTTTATCATGTTAAACGAAAACCTTTTCGCAGAAAAGTGTTTATATTATTTGAAAGTAGCCTGTAGTTTTGCCGGAAAACTATTTTCTTCTTAAGTACATGCTTTTCAACGAAAAGTAACCTTAATTTAAATAAATGGAATGCACCTTAGTTTTCATTCATATTTTATAATATCCCTATAACTTCTGTTTAAGTTAAAACAATACACATTCACATATTATATTGCTATAATTATATTCACTTTACTTTAAATAAAAAACCCGGCGTTTTAGTTTATTTGCGTGGACACGCGTGAATACATTGATTTAAAACTTTTGGCTTTTAACGGAAAATGCAAACGTCTGCGTTCAAGCTGGTTTATTTGAAATAATAATATTATTTTCACATAGCAGATTTTTCCCTATATAGTACTTATGTGTAGTACAAAAATTGTCCCATAGATGGCACATCTCCTGTTTCATTCCAGTAACAGAATATATTTCGCATAAAAGGGGGTGAAATATACGATTACAACATACTAACCTGGTATATTTATTAGATCAACATTTGATAGGAGTCTTGGGATTACCGCTGTGATCAACTCCCAATACCAGGGGCGCAAAGGCTAACCACGTGTGCTCCATATATGATAAACGGTGTGCATGGGTTTTTGGAGATAATTCATACTTTTATTTCAATCAAAAATGATCGCAGTATAACTTTAGAAAAAAGAGTTTACCTCCTTCAATATTATGGAACTGGTAAGGCTTCTTATAACTTTGCAATTCAAAAATTTCCACAGAATTTTTCTAATGTTTACGGGTGCGTTGATGCTTTATGAAATTTGGTAGAAAAATTTGAAAGCGCATGACATCAAGAAAAGAAAGAGGATAGATTTTGTAGAAATAAATGCAAATTATTCTTACGAAAAGTTTAATCAGTTAATTAGCAAATTACATTTACAAAGAATTTTAAGAAAACGAATTATAAACCGATTTTTGTACATGAATTAAGAATATGCATTGCGGTTAGACTTTTGCTTAGGGCAGGGAGAACACAATCGGTAACTTGAAAATTTCTACAAAAACATTATTTTTTCGGATGAATCGATATTTAAACCAATCAGAAAGTTGCAAATCAAAACTGTAGATTTTGGTCAAATTAACAAGTTAATGTTACAAAAGGGTTCATGTGTGGTTTGGTGTTACGTATGGAAAAATCATTGGTTCGTATTTGTTTGAATCGGTATGAAGATGTGAATCAACAAACGTATTTGGAGTCACTTCAAAATTTTTTATTGCTTGCAGTAAGAGATGAATCTCACTTAAAAGTGTATTTTTTCATTAAAATGGATACCCTGCTCACTTAACAATATTGGTAAGAAATTATCTGCAAGAACATTTTGGAAACAGGTGGATAAATCATTACGGACACGTCAGTTGGACGGTTCGTTCTCGTGATTTAAGCCTATTGGATTTGTTTTTATGAGGATATGTTAAACAATATTGTTTTAAAAAAAAAAAAAAACGATTTATTGTTTTTGATTGTTTTGGACGAAAGCAAGTTTATTTCATTTTAGATAATGCATATAAAAACCACTGATATGTAAAATTTCTATTTTGCGTTAATAGCTACTACTCTCCTATTGCTAGCTTTTGTATTAGTTTTCCTTACATACAGCGATATATGGGGCTCAGAAGCAGCAGATATTTCTATGGGTGTGATGGATTAAGTGTGCAATATTAGCATTTATCCAAGGGAAAGATTGCAAAGAATACACCAGTCTTGAAGTCCGGTCCAAATAATGTGGTAGCTAATTAGGCCCTATTGCCATTTTAAAAACATCCCCAAAAATCATAGAAAAATTAGTTGCATTGCAACTTACCAATTTTTTAGAAAAATATATTTTGAATGGCATTCAATTGGAATTTAAAAGGGACATATCAACTAGTTCAACTACCATAGACCATTTAAATACTTTATTTAAAAATTTAGACAGAGGTCGAATCTATGTTGGATGCTTTTAGCCCTTAGTAAAGCATCTGATGTGATAGATTACAATATTCTTCTAAAAAAGTTGACGAATTATGGTATTAGGGTTCAAATAGGGTTCATGAAAGGTTCGCTAATTACTTGGACAGTAGGACACACTACGGAGATAGAAAGATCAAAGTCACGCACTTTACCAGTGAGGCGAGTGTTCCACAGAGGAGTGTATTGGGTCCCATTTTACATATTTTATTTGTTAACCACATTTTGTTGATGTGTTTATGTTTATGCATAATGTGACCTTTCTGGTATCAGCTAGAAGTCGTTCCCAAATTTGTGATAAGGACAATAATAAGTTAAACGAGAGGATTAAATATTTTAGACGAATAATCTGCATTTGAATGCCAGAAAGACAAATTTTATTCGATATTCTTCAATTTTTATTTTTACGCAGTGTTGCTACTGAAACCAATAAACGAATCGTTAAACTTATAAAAACCACATATTTTTTTTTCTCTCACAACTCCCAATGTTCTTTAAATATGGCGGATTAGGGAGTGCATCAACATCTTTCGAACTGTACGTATTATCATTAGGGAAATCAATGAAGAAATCCTCAAATATACAAATAATCTGCGCTAAAATTAGCAAATTCGTTCTATTAATAAATCGTGTTTTAAGTAAATACTGCGCCTTCACAGGAGCTTGCAGATTTGTACTTTGCAATTCGCTTAAAATATTTTGGTCAAAATATATGGATCAGATTTGACATGTAAAAAAATCTAAATAAATTTCTTGCATAAATGTTTAAATGCTTCTTAAAACACACACTTTCTTTACATTTACGAGGATAGATTTGCGTTCTACATCCATGCATATATACATTTAGAACTTGAACACTGATAGACTCCTATATAACATAAAGTGCACTTATCAATTTGTTATCGTAAAAGTCATGCCGACCAGCAGAGGGAAATCTATATTCAAGTACCATGTATCTCACCAGGGGGACAGGTGTTAGTTAGGGGGACGCAGCACCCTTCGAATTTGTGCCCTAAGGGCGCTCATTCGGTACTAATGTTACAGCAAGTGCAGACAATTCATATGTGGATCTATCCGCAGATCGCATAATCCTCGTGTACGTGTAGATCGTAATCGCCTTTGTGGCTGAAAAAAATCACTACATCATGCTTTATTTCGTCGTATTTATTTCTAAATATTGTCACCAATAGCGAACTTATAAACCAGGTATGGGCAACATTTGACATCTTGTGGGCCAAACTTTAGTGTGCAAATACGTTCGCGGGCCGCATTTAGAAGTAGTGTATTTTAAAGTAGTGTTTTAAAGTAGTTTTCATAATTTTTAGCGATAGATATCAGACATGAAATAATACGACAATGTTATTATAATGCAATTTATTAAAATAAGAAAATGAAATGAAAAAAATAGGTACAACATTATAATTAAATCGCGAAATTTGGAATTATTACAAACTACGAAAGTTAAATAGCGACAACGAAATCAATGAGACCCTTGAGCTTGAATTTGGGAAACTAATCCATCGATGTTTGGACGAATTCCACTGATACAAAGACGTAAAGAAGTTTCCAAATTATCGTCAGTCAGCCATGTACGATGTTTTGATTTATTAACTTTCATCATTGAAAAGAACTGTTCGCATTTATAAGTACTGCCAAACGCACAAATCAATCGTCTTGCGAATTTTCTAAGCTCCGGAAAATGGTCTTCTTCGAGGTATTTTTTGTAGAAATCGCACAACTCCACGTCTTCAAATTTAGATTTTAGGAGTGAGTTTTCTTGAAGCTCGATCAACTCCATTCGCAAGTGTATTGGAGCATTTTGTATATTACTTTTTGTTGGAGTAGCTAATAAATTGAAACTGTTTTCCATGTTTTTAAAATCGCTAAATCTGTTCGAAAATTGCTCCGACAGTAACTTGAGTTCTTCAGCATATTGAGCATAAGCAGTATTTTCATACGCAGAGAGCGTGGTGAAATGGTAACTGTTGCCAGACAGCAACTGTGCTTCCCACAAGCGGCCACACCCACTTTCAAACGGCTGTACAAATCATTTACTAACTCTCTTGTTTTTGAAGTTTCAAATTTAAATCATTCAAATGACCTGTAAAGTCGACCAGAAATGCTAAGTCACATATCTGTTTTGGGTCACTCAATTCAGATAGTGGTTTATCTTTTATTTGCATAAAATCTGCTATCTCATTTCTAAGCTCGTAAAACCATTTCAGCATTTTTCCTTTGCTTAACCACCTGACTTCACAATAATATGTTACGTCGTCATATTCTGCTGATATTTCATCCAAAAACGCCTTGAACTGACGATGGTTAAGCCCTCGGGATCGAATAAAATTGATAGTTTTTACTACCACATTCATTACATTCTGAAGTCGAATGGACTTAGAACACAAGTTCTGTTGGTGGATAATGCAATGAAGGACTATCAAATCATCTTTTTGCACATTTAATTCAGTTGCTTTTTCATACAAAATTCCGATGAAACCTTTATGTAAGTCGACCATAGAAGGTGCACCATCTGTGCATACACCAACTAATTTTGACCATGGCAAACCAAAACTTGTAAATACCTTTTCAACTTCATTAAAAATGTCCTCTCCTGTAGTGGTTCCTTTTAGCGGCTGTAAAGCAAGCAATTCTTCAGTAACAGTGAACTCTTTATCAACACCTCGAATAAATATAGCCAGTTGAGCTGTGTTAGACAAATCGGTGCTCTTGTCTAATGCTACGGAAAATGATTCAAAACCAGCCATACGGTCAGTCAAAGTTGTTTTTATATCATTAGCCACCATTTCTATACGTCGGGCAACAGTTCGTCTTGACAAACTAATTTTTTCAAATTCATTTTTCTTTTCAGCACACAAAACACTGCAAACTTCTAACATACACTCCTTGATAAATTCTTCTTCGGCAAATGGTTTTAATGACTTCGCCAATTTTGAACTAACTATAAAACTAGCTTTCACAACATTATGAAGTTGTGTTCTTTGTTTATGAAACATTTGCTGCTGTTTTTCAAATTTGCGGTAAGCTTCTGGATTTTGTCTTTTCTTCTTTGTCCTGTCAGTGAGTGCAGCATAGGATGCTTAGTTGAGTAATGCCTCTTTATATTGAATTCTTTCATCACTGAAATGGATTCATTACACAGCAAACAAATAGGCTTACCATTGTGCAAGATAAAAAAGAATTCTTCAGTCCATTTTTCTTTAAACTGGCGACCCTCTGCATCTACTTTTCGTTTCTTTCCACCGGACATCATTTTCGTTTACTTTTCGTTCGATAAACTTAATAACAAAATATAATTAGTAAGCACTCAAGATGCACACAAAGTCACAAAGCTAATTGACGGCACTAGCAGTTCGATCTTCCTCTTTTGGAGTGAGTATAAGTAAGTAGTGTAAAATTTTTTTTTAATTGGGTTTGCAAAAAATCGCGAGCTGGATCAAATCTTACAGCGGGCCGGACCCGGCCCGCGGGCCGGTTGTTGCCCACATATGATATAAACAATTAGGTTTTGTTTTTCGATATCATCAGTTCTCCTACTAAAACTTAAAAGTATCTTGTGATAAATATCCTACATTAACTCATAGATGCTCTTCTGTAGTTAATTAATAAGTGAAGGAAGACGGCTAATTGAGCAACTAGCTAGTGAGAATACGTAAGAAAGTTTTTTTTTTGTCTTCTATAATAATTATTTTCAGATGTTGAGGAAAAATTGAATTGTAATTTACTTTTTTTGATATTTGGCTGCTACAAGGTAGCAAATTAAAACCCTAAATCACTAATATCTAATAACGACAAGTGATCAAAAGATTGACACTAGCGCCAAGCGTTACTCAGCAAATACTAACTCGTGCTTATAAAATAGATGGAAGGAAAAAAGTCGGGGCTGCATTTGCCTTGTAACGGGAGAACATAAAACCAGCATTCACTGTGCATATACCCTAACTTTGCACTGAAAATATATTTTCAAATATCTACTAAGGCTCGGTGCACAGCCGTTCAAGCTCAAGTTATCGTCGAGCAAGTGATGGACACGAAATCGAATTTATTTTTCAATCATTGCTGACTGATGGACATTTTACACATCAGACGAGGGGACTGTGAATCGACCAAGTAAAAAATATTTAAGGAAATGTTTGGGCATTTCAGCCAAAAGGAAGAATTATTTGAGGAAAGTGTAGATAGGCCTAGGGTAACTCAAAGATTTCCTATCTCGTACGCCATCGTTTCAATATCGGCGATCCCGTTTGCTTACGTTTCACTTTTATTAGAGTACTTATTTTTTTTTTCCCTTTCCTCCGTCTCGTATCTGTGTGTCTAGCAGAAAAGATAACGATACCCCAAACGCCGAGCGAAGCGAAAGCGTAAGAGCGAGAATTGGGATAACGGAAACTGCGATGATTGTGTGCTACGTGTTTCCTGTGTAAATCAACAGAGGTCTACCGACACTTTTCGGATTGAAACTACATTTGTAAATGGGGATATTTCGTATATAGAGGAACTATCCGTTCCCGAAAATGGTTATCGATTTCTTTTATTCGACGTATCGTGTTTATATGCATATATCTAACTTCTATAGGATGGCGTAATTGATTAATTCTGGGCTACTTTACAAATGAACGGATATCATCGACCAATTGTCGCCACGTTACTAATAAAAATTCAAAGTTACGGCTACTTAAAATCCCATAAATTATTCATGAAGTTCTCGACTTCGCTCTAAAAAAAAAACCCGTCTCCCCCTTGTGGGCATTCACAAGCTACAACCATTGTAATCGACGGGCACATATTGAAATAGTATGTCTGCATCGCCTCGGGGTTCGCAAATGCGACAGTACTGTCAATTGAGTTCTGCGTTGGAGTACTATCAACATTCATTTTGCAACATCTGACGTGAAGCAACTGGTAAATTCGACGACAACACATCGTTTTTGTTAGGTTTAAGTTAATGAGGATAGGTACAAAGAAAATAAGGAGTGGATATTCGCCTTAAACCCTTAATTTAATCTAGTATTTTCATTTAATATCAGATTATGCTTGATAAGTAATTTATAATTTTTCTAAGCAAATCATAAATTATTCCAGCTTTATAAATTTCTCAGTTCTAAAATAAAACTGCGATAGCATTATTAACTAATTCTAATTACAATCTCTGATTTCAATAGCAATCAATCCAGACAAAAAAATATCAAGGTTCGTACAAAATTATTGATAAGATTAACACGTACCCTACACATTATTTTTCCTTTCTTCTAATTTCGTTCCAAATATTTTTTTTTAGCTATCTACACACAAAAAAAAGTTACTCAATTTGAACATAAATGTATCACATTGAATTAACATAACTTCCTATATAAGCAAGAAGTGAATGTATTTATATTGGGAAATAAAAATTTGTTTTCAGTTTTCCAAACCCGTGAATTTGTTAGACGAAACAATCTTTTAGTTAAAAGTGTAATCAATATACTAAATTCATTATGGACACATAATATTTTCACCACAAAAATAATTATTTTAAATTTGAGTAAATGGATTTTCTCAACTGGAAAGTATCATATTTATGCCTTAATAATTTATGCGCATTTGATAGAAGTATATAAAAGTATTATTTGAAGTATTGCCATTATTTGCTTCCAAAATATAAGTATATTGAACTGATAATACTTACCTGCTTAATCTAAGCATTTCTACTATTCAAGGGTAATAATTACCTACTAATTTTGTGTCTGTAACACCAAAAAACCTGGGTAGGGGAAAATTAATAAATAAGAAAATATTATGTAATTAAATAAATTTACTGTCATATTTTATAGCTTTACAATGTTTGGGAGAAGGTAGCGTATCGGCGTTCTCCTGGAGTGCGCACGGGATATTGATGCGTAGTGGCATTGATGTTATGTGTATCCGTCGTTGCGACCGGTGTTCTCGGGATACCTCCCACTCAATGCCTGGGCCTGGTATCTAGTCGGTGTTGGTTACTGATATAATTTCAATCAGTATAATAATTTGCTGGTATTACCTACTGAAAACTAATAAGTAGTAAATACCTACATATGTTTGTTAATGTATACTCCTACTTTACTCTTATGTTCTAACCAACAAGATTTAGTTCATTTAAATATATATTAAGTTTTGATTTCTGAATAAATAAAAATATTCAGATTGATAATAGATTTTTTGTGTGTAATTCCCTTTAAAGGTAAATGCATACCAATATTTCTCCAATTTTAAAACTGGAGGGCTCTAAGAGATACTTCATGAGTCCAGAGCCAATATGTGGAATTACTAAGGATTCCGCAAGAAAGGAGATCTGGATGTGGTTAGATAAAGAAAGTACAAAGAAATGGAGGTCGACTGAAGGTCAACTATATACCAAAGCGCTGATAGGGGATGGGGATGTGAGTTTCTCTAATAACCTACTCAGGTACAGTAAGAAAGGAGTTAAAACCATTATTGAGTTGGTAACTGGACACTGTCCCCTGAAAAAGCATCTATTCAACACAGGCCGGGTAAGCGAACCGTGGTGTAGAAGATGCGAACTACCGGAGGAAATGAGTTTACATGTGATCTGCACATGTGAGGAACTGAAGGTACTCAGGCAGAAATATTCCGGGAGATATCTATTAGAGCCCTCGAAGGTTCTTAAGTTTCCACTGGACAAAATACTGGGCTTTATAGAGAACACCAAGCTGCTCGAGTGAAAATAAGAAAATTAATAGGGATGGTACAATGAACACCTAGCTCAAGTGCCCAGACATTAATGCCCACCCTAACTTTAATAAATGAATGAATGAATGAAATGAATTATTTAAATCATCAAAAACAAAAAAATAGGTAGGAATTTCATATCTGGGAAATAAACCCTGCTTGGTCTGAAACTTACTTTTAGTTTACCTTTGATTTTTTAAAAGCAAGTAAGTTCCCACAGTTGAGCAAAAACTATTTTAGTTTTAGATAAAGTGTGCTGCAACAGAAAAGGTTTTTTAGTGTTACTAGTACTACTAGAAACTTAGATACTGCTTAGTATCTACTAAGAAAAATCGTTCGGAATGAAAAGGTATGAAGTTATGAAAATTACAGAACGATCGGTCTACTTGTATTTTGTCAATTTTGCCTCAGGTAAAATATTTTTTCCGTTTACAATGAACCAATATGTTACTAAAAAAAGGTAATTGAGAATAAAAAGTTAGCGTTATCAAAAAAGACGGCATTTTTCATTCAAAATTTAAAGAATCGTCGTCTGAGGTAGGGTTGAGCTTAAGCCAAATGCACCTCAATGAACTTAATAAAAAATGCAAGATTGGATTGAAAATTTATTAACATGCACGGACAAATTAAACGGTTTTAAGCAGAAACTTGAAGTATAACAAATGGAGTTAGCGAACTACTAATGACTGGATTTAAAATGCTTTGTAAATATTCTACAGAAGCACTGTCCTTACATTTTCTACAACCCAGTTTTAATTTTAATGAAAAATGATAAGCGATCGTACCTGAAGGACCTTGACCAAGAGCTTCGAGTTACTGTGTCGAATATCCAGCCAAATAAAAAACTATTGTGCTCTTTGAGACAACCACAGGTATCACTCTAACTATAAACCATTGACTCTGAAGGTATCGTAAACCGAAAATAATAAGTCTAAACTTAAATAAATACATGAGTAGAAAGGAAGAAAACCAGAGTTGTATAATGAACATTCTTTAATGCTTTTAAAAATTAAACGAATTTACATATTGTTTATTATATGTAAAAAAAATAATTATATGTATAAGTTAATGTATCAAACGAATGTGTATCTAAATAAATGTTACTTTTTTTCTTTTTTCTGTCATTTTTTGTGTGACGCAAAAATACTGCGAACGGTTGACGTGTGTCGAGGTTGAGAAAAGGTTGTGGAGCACTGCAGGCCACCGGATCTTAATCCATTAAACTCCATTGTTCGGAGTTTTAGCAAAGAAAAAAGTATATGCTATGGTTTCCTTAAATGGCGTCGAAGTGAGGGATCGAATAAACTCATCACTGTTGGAAATAATGACTTAATTACCAGAACGAGTGATTGAAAATACCGGCTTTCAATTTCGACATTTCAAGTAATAAAATAAACTGTAGTTTTAGTACATATAATTCATTAATAATTATACTTCCTGTATGCAATCGCGAAAAGCGTTATTTTGATATTTATTATAGGTAGTAAAATGGAAAAAAAAAACTTCACATGATGGTTTTCTGTGCACTTTCAATTACGCGTAAATCAATATAAACTTAAATAACATACAACAATGTTGCCACATGTAGGTTTTCTTCAACTTAATTCTGTGAGCACAGGAGGTAAAGTAGGTGGTACAACATTATAATAAGATTTTCGATTAAGAAATATATACAAAGAACATCGCTATGCATAATTCTTCCGCCAATTTACACAAATGTATAATGGAAGTGCAACTGCTTGAGTGTTTGTTCTTCTTAAATGAAAATTCTACAATAGTTTGAGTGGTTTTATTTAGTATATCAAAACAATTTTTGATTTCCTACATGACATTCGCAATTAGAATTCTATTCTTGAGTTTCTTTTTCCGAAAAAGAAAAGTCAATTTTTGCATGCCATCACCAGAATCTGTTAATGACCATTAAAAATCTTATTTGGACAGTTTTTGTGGCACATTTTATATTTATTCGAGTATAAAGTGTTTCCATCTTTATACCTGTTCCTAACTTTATAACACCGACTTAACATTACGTTTCTCTCACGAACTTTTTTTAAATTAATTCATATCGACGTTCGAGCCACTTCACGCGGATAGAAAACAAAGCGAATATTATTTGAGATGGTTTCAATTTAGCCGAGTTAAATGGGTATAGTTGTTTTTGGAGTGCGCCACCGCCACCACGGGCATCACCATCACCGGATGATCAATAAGCTCGGAGCTCGCGGCGATGTGCTGTCGCCATGACAACGTACACCGCACGCAGTTTTGTGCTCTGGAAGTCCTTTTAAAATACCTGCACGGCTCGCTTCCCACATCACTTCGAACCAACGGGCAAGGTACCTTTCTGACGGCCCGCTTTGCCGGTGGTCGGTCATCTATTGGTATTCAGGGCTAATTATTGTTATGGTTTCCGTTGACGTATAAGTACTTGGTCTAATGTGGCATTACCGTGGTGGAGACCATGTTTCAAGAAAAAAAAAGCAGTGAAGGGAAAATTTTTGCGATCAGTTGTTTTAGGTTACAACCCCATTTTCTTTCAAAAACAATAATAATTCTACAAAATTCCAAGTTCGTTAATACGATTAATAATGGAACTTAGGTAGTCTCGAGAATCGCTCTCAAAATAAACTAATTAAATTTGCGCAGTAGTATTACAATCTAATTAATATTCATACGACGATTTGAGAAAACCAAAATTTCAATAAAGCTCTGTTTTATGACTTGCCTAAATTATTTAAACGCTTTTTTACTGAAGATCTACGCTAATTGTCTTTCTGGCATATTATATGTATTAGATGTATTAGATGTACAAACATATATTTTCTTCATCACCATGACTTGTTTCTCGATAGTTCGTTGTTTAAACTGATTTTATTCAGTGTAATTACTTCGTAATAATTTAGTGAGTTGCACCATTCGAATCGTCACAACATCGTTTATTGAATGCTACGCTTACTGTGTTCTTTTGTACACCTGTTGCAACAGTATTTGGAGTTGATTGTGAGTAGGCTCTTTTCTTTTAGTACCTATATACCTTTTTTCCGCAACCAACTTTTTCTCACTCACATTTTATATTTATCTCTTCATTTGTATACAGATCTGTTCAAAACCTTTAAGTATTTCATATACCTCATTATTGTTTCAATACTTTTCCTATCCGTGGTCTGACTCATTGTTCCTCTTGGTTAGTCACCTTGATGGACCCCTAGGTGCTGAAGAGTTGTCCCATCTCATTTCCTTTCCTTAATTTGGGGTTTATTATACTTGTTGTATTCACTAAAACGTATAACATTCTGGTATGACTATAATTACTTGCTCTTGCGGGTGTAATTCCTCAGATGAGGATCACAAATTTGTTGAATGCTGTGTATGCAAAAAGAGTTTTAATCACTCTTGCGTAGAATTGTCTACAACAGAGGTTCGCACTATCAGAACTAAAAAAGGTCTGTCTTGGTCCTGCCTGGAATGTGCTTCACTTGGAAATAGTATTAACGAACTTAAAGCAGCTATACTTGATCTTCGCAGAGACATCCAAGCCCGTAATACCGATAAGCTCGGCGACATCGAGGTTGAAAACCTGCTTCAGGAACTTTCTGATCGCTTCGAACGCAAGCAAAATATTGTAATTTTCAAGCTCGATGAAGTCGAGTCTCAGAATAAGCACGATAGGAATGAGCATGAACTCTCCAAAGCTAGAATTGTTCTTGGAAGGCTTTCTACCGATGTAAATCTCGATCACATTGCGGTCCATCGCGTCGGTCGCTATGTCAAAGATCGACTTCGCCCGCTGAAAGTGAAACTTGAAAGTGCGAATGATGTGCATAGGATAATTAAAAACGCCAAGAAATTAAAAGATATTGAAGAATTGAAACATATTTCCATATCATACGACAGGACTATCCGTCAGGTAAACTACTATAAGAAGGTGAAGGCTGAGTTGGATGCTCGTACGGCCGCCGGTGAGAAGAATCTCAGGATCCGTTATCAAAATGGCATGCCAATTATCTCATCTTTAAACTGATTGTGCCCAACGATGATTTAAAGATTTTTTACCAGAACGCGAGAGGACTACGCACTAAAACTGAATTATTATTTTCAAACTTGTCCGATATGGAACCTGATATTGTCTGCATAACTGAAACATGGCTATCTAACGACGTACTTGATAGCGAATTGTTTCCTCCTGATTATATTGTTTTTAGAAAGGATCGAAGCTTTGATTTGGTAAACCGTTCACGTGGTGGTGGTGTACTATTGGCATGTAAACGTAATTTTCAAATTCATAACTGTAACCTTGATTACATTTCTGCTGATTTTCCTCTCATTGATTTTGTAGCTTATAAACTTATTAATAGTACTGGATTCAAGCTTATTATATGCGTAGTTTATATACCCCCTGATATTTCCTCGGATTATTTTCAGGGATTCCTAGCGTTATTTGAATCCAATTTATCCACATTAAATGAAAATATGTTAATCCTTGGTGATTTTAATATTCCAAATTTTTATAATGCTAATGCTAATGATATTAAGTCTCAACTGATTAATGAGTTTATGCACTTCCTAAACTTTCACCAAATAAATACCGTTCTTAATTCTCAAGGAAGACTTCTTGACTTGGTTTTTACAAATTTAAGTGGCCTGAATATTACCAGAGATGAGTCACCTTTGGTTATGGAGGATAATTTTCATCCTGCACTTACATGTACTTATAATATAACTTCTACTTGTACATCACCTTTTTAAACAAAGATTTATAATTTTAAGAGAGCTAACTATATTGATTTATATAACTCACTATCTACTATCAATTGGTCATTTTTGCATAGTTACAGTAACATCAATGATGCTTGTCAGGCTTTTTATCACAAAGTTTATGAACATTTGAATATGTATGTTCCGTAAAAGGCAGCTCTAGTTCAACCTATCCATTCTGGTTCACAGCCAATCACATTAACAATATTAAACTTAAGAATAGGCTCCACAAAAAGTATAAAAAGTCTAATTCTAATGATGACCTCCAACGATTTCGAAGTTTACGTGCAACTATAAAAAAGACGGTATGTTGCTGTACAGGAACTATGTACTCAGTGCGGAGACTCGGATTCGGAGTAATCCTAAATTTTTCTGGTCTTTTATTCGAATGAAGAATAGAGGAGCCGGTTTGCCCAGCTCTCTTACCAACGAATCTGGGGTCTCATTCACTACACCTTCTGCAATTGTTGAAGCGTTCCAAACTGTTTTCAGTTCTGTGTATACCCTCTCACCACCAATATTACCAACACCTCTAGCAGCAACACCATTACGAACTGCTACCTCGGCTTTAATTCATATTCCGTCGTTTAGTGAAACTGATGTTGAACAAGCAATAGCAAAACTCAAGGATTCATCCACCATGGGAGACGACAATATACCTGGCTTTTTGGTTAAGGACTGTTCTCGCGTTTTGTCGCAACCATTGTGTGTTCTGTTCAATTTATCACTGTCTACTGGTATCTTTCCGGATGCGTGGAAAACTATCAGACTTACACCGGTTCATAAAAAGGGCAACACCTCATTCCTAGAGAATTACCGACCTATCGCGATCATCAATAATTTCGCTAAGATTTTTGAGAGTTGTTTATATAATACTATATTCCCTATGTTCCGACCTTTTTTATCTCAACATCAACATGGTTTTGTCGATAGACGTTCTACGGTAACTAATCTCGCTGTTGTGACGCAGTTTTTGTCTGAATCTTTGGATGCTGGTGGGCAGGCGGATGTGGTATATACAGATTTTTCCAAAGCCTTTGATCGTTTGAATCATTCTAGGCTTCTGATGAAACTCGATGCTGTTGGATTTTCGCCTTCATTGCAATTACTGTTTAGATCATATTTATCTAATAGAAGGCAGTATGTTAGTTACAAAGTCATCGTTCAAATTACTTTACACCTCTTTCTGGCGTTCCTCAAGGCAGCAACTTGGCCCTTTGCTGTTCTTGATTTTATCAATGATCTCCCTGTGACATTAGACTGTGGCAGACTACTGTTTGCAGACGACTTAAAATTATTTGCTAAAATACTGCCATTGATGACTGTGAACGCCTTCAGTGCAGTTAAATCTACTTTCCTTATGGTGCCTAGACAACGACTTAAATCTAAACATTTCAAAATGTAACATTGTTTCTTTCTCGCGTAAATCTACCATAATCGACTTCAATTATCGAATTAATAATACTACCTTAAACCGCTGTGACACTATAATGGATCTGGGTGTACTATTTGATAGTAGTCTTACTTTCAGAGACCATATTAGACATACCGTTGCTTCATCTTTACAATCATTAGGCTTTATCATTCGCAATACTAAACACTTTTCACTATTACACTCTGTAATCAATTTATACTACTGCTACGTACGCTCTAAACTAGAATATGCTTCCGTAATTTGGTCTCCGTTTTATAAAACACATTCGCAATCACTTGAGCAGGTCCAGAGACGTTTTCTGAAATATCTTTACCTAAAGCAGCACGGAATATATCCCGAAAGAGGTTCAACCACAGTACTCTGTTAAATATGTTCGGTTTTCAGTCTCTAGAACAACGTCGCACTCAAACTGATATTAAGTTTCTCTTTAATTTAGTTAATAACAAGAGCGATGTGATTTTTCTCACTAATTCTCTGAATTTTGCAGTTCCCCAGTATTCTGCACGACAGGCCTTTACTTTTTACTGCCCTCTTGCACGCACTAATGTAATGTCACATGCGCCACTGTACAGAATCTGTAACTACTTCAATAATAATTTGAGTTCAGTGGTAGATATACATTCATCTAGTTTGTTGTTGATCATTAAATGTATAAACAATCTGTGAATGCAATATGATAGTCTATTATGGTACTTCCCTTGGTCTCGGTCTGTTACTAAGTCTTTGTTCTGTAGGTAAGTTTAAATGTTAATTGAATTGAAAGTTAATTAATTGTAACCAATTTTTTTATATTTTTTGTATTTTGTTTTTGATTAGTATATATTGCAAGTTATGTAATTAATTTTTTGTCCTGTAATTGGATGTACTTATCATCTGTTGGGCAATAAATCTTATTTTATTATTATTATTATTATTATTATTAAATTAAGTAATACTCATTATCGATAGTGGTAATTAAAGTAAATATGTTGAAAAATATAACTGCCCTCAATTTCTTTTCGTGTTCCTCCCACAATTTTTTAATTAAATTTATGAATTTATAGAAGACTTAAGTGATTCCCTCTTATACTCATCTTAGTGTTTTTTATTTGCAATAGTATATACGAAAGGGATGATATTAAAAGCTCGTATCCCGCCGTCTTATATTATATCACAGACTTTTTTGTTCAGACGTAGTGTAAAGTATATTGATAGATCTGCTTTAAAAAATGTGCCAGTTTTCGTTACTTTCAACATACATTCATTGTATATACATATTAACCGAAACTTCTACATGCTTTTATTTATTTGTTTAGTGACAATTCCACACCCCGTAGATAATACAGATACACATTGCGTTTGTCCGAAGAGAGTTTTGAAGTGTTAAAAGAGGTAACGTAATATTAGAAGTTTCTGTGTTAGTAAAAAGGGGATGATGATAGACGGTAGGCCTCTATACTACTCACTCAGATCAATTGCAGCGGTCGGTCGGCATTTCTGATACAAATTTTAAGTTTATTAACTTCAGAAACAGTTCGACATTATATAATAAAGAATGCACTAATTATAGTTTTTATGTGTTTCGTAAAGTTTAAAAATGTAATAAACAAATTTTGAATCACAGTGTATTAATACTTCCCCAGTGTAAAGTATTTAATTTCAAAAATAATAAAAAGTAAATATCAATTTCAACATATTACTACCAAATTAACATTAATATTTTCACAAAGTGTTAAATTAATATTTGGTATAATAACTTTTGTTGGTAATATAGTCTTTTAATCATCTCATAGAAACAACTAAATTTTCACAATAATTAGTACCTCAGAATGTCTCCCAAATATCGTGCACGTGTTGAGTGAGCTTTTGGACATTTCTTTCTCAAACACTGTGTTGCTCCAAACCCTACAGCAGAGTCCACACCGGAGTGACACTACACGAATACGACAAACGACAGCATTATTGCGGTCGTATCACTCTGGTATGAAGCCAGCTTACCACTGTGTTACCATCTTTCCTCACATATTTCACATGGGATTAAAGTTGGAAGATTTTGCACGCCAGTCCAACTGTTCCCAGTGATTATTAGCATTGAACCACCTTTTGCCAATTCCAGCAGTTTGTACCGGGCTGCTTTTCTGTACAAAGGTAAATACTGCCACCTCATCTTCTGGATATATGGTGGCTCTTATAGTAGACTTCAACTTCAACACTTCTTCTAATACTTGAACGTAACATTTTGACATGAAGCGAGGTAGTGTAACATTTATCAATGCTCCAAGACCTCCGAGGCGCATCCAACACCAATAACCAGCTATTATGTTTCCTGCAGTGAATTGTTGTCTTATGTTTTCCATGCTATACCTAGTTTTTTAGAAAAAAAAACATTTCCACACTTTCTTCGCAGGGTTTTCTACCATGATAACCAGCCCCTGTAATCTTCGCCTTATGGTATGTGACTTACGTGAGCGTACCACTGTATAAAGTTTTTAACTTAACAGTTATAAACAATTTTGTCTCTGAACACTTACCAATAAGCCAACCACTTTTATTTGCCGTAATGGCATTTCGGTATCTGCTCTTCCGCAGGTACAAGCTGCAAGTACAAAATGGGGCCACTGCACATTTCCCAGTCCTGAACTATTGAAAGACAGGAACTCGCTTTTGATAAGAAATATGCGATGTAGGTGTGTACACTGTTGAAAATTTTAACACTTTTTTTACTAATTTAATAGTCAGGAGAGGTCCACACTCTTTTCGTGTTATTTTTCAAGAACTATAGAAGTTTAAATTTGACGAGCAAAGATAGTCAAGTATTGTCTATTGCTGGAGGGTTATTTTGTCCAACTGACAGGTGGAATTATAAAATACTTCTAGTCACATTTTATTTGATCTAGACTAGACAAATTTACTAGCTGTTTAACTAAATGAATGCGATCTATTGGGTGTTTTAACACTATTTTCTAAACACAACGTCTTCTTAATATGCAACTCCTATTTCTTAGTGCTATAATATTCCCTCTTTAAGACGTTTTCTCAATTATAAATATGCAAAACCACTCATTCACAAGTCTTGTTTCAACTAAACGTACCAATTTTAACATGATTTTTGAGAACCATTATAAAATTAAGTGAATGTTTATGCTATTTTGATTCAAGTCTAAAACTAATTGCGTAAATAGATGTTCCCAATACATCTTTAAGATGTTGAATTTTTTATGCCCACTGAATTAACGTTTAATAACACGAGTTACACTTGCAAGTCAGTCACATTTTGGTGGTTTGTTTGATATGTTAATACGAGAGAATCAAACACGAAAAACAGATACACGTGCAATGTAGTGGTGCGTATAATGCAATACTGTATTAGAATAGGTGGGTTTCTATATTTTTATCGAGGGAAAAATTCTGATTGGTTGACGCTTCTGAATGTCTAGAAAATAGTTCAATCCTCATATCTGAACAAAGAATTCCACACGAAATTCTAGTTAATTTCGTTCTATTAATACGCGTAGTCAACTCGGTCTGGCAAAGTTTGGAAAAATCAACACTAAAATATTTGACTAGCGCAAAATTAACGCCAACACCGTAATATTTTCAACAGTGTATCTATCTGTAAATACCCGTTATCCATTAAAGTAAATAATTTTGAAATAAACAATATTGGCTAATTAAAAGAGGATGAAATTTTAGTATCGTTCGATATTTGTTCACCCTTTCCAAGAGTATCGATGCCTGGTACTATGGAACATTTGGTAGAATTTCTAAAATTAAATAGCTCAGACGGTGTTACACTCACAGAATATAAGAGACTAACTTCCTTATGTATGTTTCCGCATCGTTTTCAAGTAGATATTTTGAACAATCACAAGAAATTGCAATGAGAAACGCATTGTCCTCGTTCATTGCTAACACATTTATTCGTAGTAGATTCGAACGGACTTGATATAGGCATTGAATATCGTAGAATTTTCGCGGCTTTCGACACTAGTTTCAAACAACTATTGCGGAATTTGTTTCAAAACTAAACTTAAAATTCGATAATGCTAAGTTTACTGTGGAAGAAAAGGCGAGCAACCAACTTCCTTTTCTAGATAGTTCAGTGATCAGAGACAATAATAAATTAGAAATAGGTATCTATCCAGAAAAGGAACCAATATAAATGGATTCAATAAAAAAAATAGATTCAATCACTGCTGACAGCATACAATGATCGGCATTAATTTCCTAATCAATAGGCTTCAAAGTTCAATATAAACATTATGTAAGAAGTACCCCGACTTTAATTTCAGACGAGAATAGTGACAAAAACTTTGTTAAACTACCATTTCCTCGTATTTCAAAAGATATAGGCGACATTTCTAAAGAACAAAATTTGAACATTTGCTGCCACTTCAGCTATCGTTCAATATGCGGCATTTGGAGTAGATTTTTGATGAATATTTCTGACAATAGATTGTGGAAACTGTGAAGAAGAGTGTGAAGTAATCTTTTAGGCAACCCGGAATTCCGATGAAAGATCGGGCACTCACAAAATCGTTTGTGGAGTGGGTGATAAAATTTACGATGGTCAAACAAGGCGTGTGATCGGTACTAGGTTTAAGGAGCACATAGCAAGTTATCGCTATGGGACGCTTGAATTATCCAGCGTTGCGCAATATATAGACGATTCCGGACATGAAATCGATATAGAAAACCTTGAATTGGTGAAAAATGTACAGTCACCGAAAGAATTAGATGCATACGAAATCATACATCTGAGAAAGACATTCAAATAACTTATTGAATCGGGAAATGACCTCTTTACCGTTCAATTATGGTGGATTTATGATAGCAAAATTCATATTTAACGAATTCATGTATTTCTGCTAATAACTGTAATAATTTTTCCCAACAAAAATTTTCCTCACGCAGGATTCGAAACGTCACACTCTCGTTAACCGGACGAGCGCTCTATTATTTGAGCTAGCGAAGCATATAAGCATAACTTGCTATGTGCTCCTTAAACCAAAACACACCATGGATGTTTATGGTGTGTCGGTGTACCTCCTGCAGAAAACTAAGGATGTTATAAGCCCATTTCTTGCAGATTATTTTTAATAGATGTGTTGTGGAAGGAGTATTTCCAAACGATTTGAAAAGGGCAGTTGTACCAGTACACAAGCAAGGGGAAAGTAATGTTTGCGAGAATTTTAGACCAATCAGCATATTGCCAGCCGTTTCCAAAGTGTTTGAGCAGATTATTGTAGTCAGACTTGTAAAATACTTTGATAAGAATCACTACCTGTGCGATGAACAACACGGATATCGTAAAGGACGCTCTGTGACAACAGGTATTTTAGTGGTTAATAATTTCATCCACGCAGCCTTTGAAGATAACGGGTATGCAGAAATAAACCTGCTTGACCTGAGTAAGGCTTTCGACTCTGTAGATCGGAATATATTGTTGCGGAAACTGGAATATTATGGCATTCGTGGTACTCCCCTTAAACTGCTAAAGTCATATTTACAAGACAGAACCCAGATGACTGTTTGGAATAATGCTGCATCTTCGGTGGGTGGAATTAAATACGGTGTTCCACAAGGATCCATGCTCGGTCCATTGTTATTTATTATATATACGAATGACCTCCCTTCAAACGTTCCAGACGCAGATATGTGTATTTACGCTGACGACACCTCTATTCTTGGTAAGAAGTAACAATATAACACAACTGCAAAGTAAATCACAAAGGGTAGTGATGAGTGCAGAAAACTGGTTCTCTTCTAACAAACTAAAGATGAACACAAATAAGACACAAAACCAGATATTCACCCTGAAAGATAATATAAGCCACTCACACGTCAAATTTCAGGCTTAGTGAGATACATCTCTAAAATGGGCTGAACACACTACCCTACTTGCCGGAAGATTGTCGTCAGCTTTATATGCAATCAGAAGATTGGGCGAGATTGCAACACCGAAGTAGCTAAAATTGCGTACTTTTCGAATTTCCATCGCATCTTAGCTATATGGTATTCTTTCTGGGGAATGACAGCAAAAGCAGAGCAGATCTTCATCCTGCAAAAAATGGCAGTTCGCATACTATGCGGACTAAGAAATAGGGATTCATGCAGAACACACTTTAAAACCGAAAAGATACTCACCTTGGTCTCGTTATATATACTTAATGTGGTTGTCTATGTACACAACAACAAAATAATCTTCAGATTAAACGGAAATAACCACGCCTATGATACGAGACAACCAGACCAGCTACAAACACCATATCATAGGCTGGCCACCACACAAACAGTGTAGACTATTGGGCCAAACTGTACAATAGTTACCGCCAAAATGTAAAAGAACTTCCACCCAATAAGTTCAAAAATAAAGTAAAGCAATACCTAGTCCATGAAGAGTGTTACACGCTTGAAGAGTATCTTTTCTGAACATCAACTTGTTGTGCTTTTTTTTTGCCTGTATACTCTTAATTTGTTGTTAGTCTATATATGTTATTGTACTTTGTGATCTATGCTTTTACTTTCTTACTTTTTATATTATACTTATACATTAATTATTATTTTATCTATATCATTGACAAATGCATGTAACATCTGCATGTTTACAAAAAAAATGACGCATTGTGTAATTGTCATTACAAAATAAAGAAATATTATTATTATTATTATTATTATTATTATATGTAGGTTCGTGCGATAAATCGACATATGTCGAAATCAGATCTTGAAAGGCAGATAGGACGGCGAATATGCAAAGATTGCAAGCTTTTTGCAGCATGAAATAATTAGCGAAGCTTGCAATCTTTGCAAGGCTGACATTTGTCACTAATTCTTGATAGTTGGAAGGGTCAAGTAAGCGTAGGAAAGGTACTTGTTTCCTTTTTAGAGGGAGATTACGGTGCATGCTTAGATAATAGGTCTTTCCTTATTTTTACTTTAATTCATTAGGTCTTCGGTTGATAATGGGAACCCCCGTCTTCCTAAAATAATTGTCTCGAATTATTAAAATCTCACGTAACTCGAAGTATCGGCTATTCACATATCCAACAGCTCATTACTTACGTTACGTCACCGTTTGTAATGCAAATCCGTATCAACTTCGATGATACCTCACATATCGAAATCAATCTCGACGTTCTCAAACTGGACATTTGTAATGTTGCAGAAAGTGGATTTAAGCTGTATGCCTTCGACGTCCACGGGACAAACTCGATCGATAATGCAATTCATCATACCTATACTGTCGTCGACTGTGCTATCGTGAAGCGAAGCGCATAGGACGAGCCACTATCAATAATTCAGTTGACACCGTGTTGCTCTACAATAAAGACATTCTCTGCAAGTAATACACAAGAAGCAAAAAACTGCTGCTGGTAATCGCTTTTGAATACCCAATATTACATTATATCGGTACGATGTGGATGAAAAATTGTAATTAATTCAAACCGCGTAAGCGGTTTTGACATCCACCGAGCTAAAATAAATCTCCGGACCTCGGTTAATTAATTTGCGAAACGCGATCGCTTGTCTGTAACTATAGTACGAAGGCAAGGAAACTTTAACGGCCTGGCATGCGGCATTGAAAAGCTCGCGGTGACTGCGTGTTCTCGTGTAAAGACCCCGGAATTAAGGATTTTCATTGTATGGCGGCGGAAAATACGCTTCGCACGTATACCGAACTCCTGGAAAACGTGCGGTTAACTCCGACTGCTTTTATTATTTATTTTCACCGGCTATTTTATCGAGTGAAAATGGAGGGATAGTATGCGGAACATATCGGCGGCATATTCGCTGTTTTCGCCAAAATCCTAACTTCCACTAGGTCGCTGGGTCGGTCCCCTGGGAGAAATATGTGTAGGAAACTTTACGCTGTAACGATGTAAAGCTATTATTTCGCGAGGTACGAGATTCGTTTTAATCTGTAGAGGAAAGTTTTAATACTACAAAAATGACAAGTTAACTTCGAAACAATCGGAGCACTGCAAATTGGTTAAATTATGAGGGTAGGTGATGAACTAGTGGAAAACAAATGTAAATTATTGGACGCGAATGTTAATTAATGGCGTATACGCAAATAAATGTTGAAACAATGCTCGCAAGCTTTTACGAACTTTCAATTAAATTCCAGCAGTGTTTGATAAATCCTTCCCGAATTACGCTACTAAATGAACTTTTTTTTCGGAACTAAACGTAATGTTTTGGGGGAAATCAAATATCCATAAACAGTTCCTACCATATATTCATACTTGTTCATTAGGATTTAATTAGAATACGTGTTCCACTTTAATATTGTTGTTATTATCTTTGAGACTAATATAATGCTTTTAAAACCATTTATTGTTGTAATTGCTTTTTTTTCCAAAATTATGTCTCTTCCACCATACCTAAGCAAATGAACATACTGTTAAACAAGTCTTTAACAATTAGTATGAAAGAACACAATGATAAGACAAATCAGGGATAGATGCATTGGTCAAGATGACAATAACGCAATCAAAAGTGTGACAAAAGATAAGGCGATTAATTGTCAGCAAATTTCAACTTAACACTGGATTACCCCACATAGGTGATCGATCACAGTAGAGGAGCAAAATCAAAGCGCACACTGACTATTGATGGCTAAATAGAAGTTATGGATCAAATGTTGCAAGTCACTGAACAGAAAGGTAAACTTTGGCATTGAAAATCAATAAGACAGTAAGAAGTAACGATTATCGGTAAAAAAATCCAGTCAAGAGAGTGATGGTAAAAATCACCTGGATACAGACATGTAAAAGAGTTCTTAAAGGAACATAGGCCTGAATTTTACTATGAATCTACTGAATAAAGATAGGAAGACTGTCAAAATTTTAGTAGGTCTACTGATTGGTCACTGCAGACTAAATAAGCATATGTACAACGTAGGCCGGGTAGATGACGCAACCTGCAGATTCTGCCAAGAGGAGGAAGAAACACCAGTTCATGTGCTGTGCTAATGTGAAGGCCTGGCAAAGACTAGTTTCCTAGTAATGGGCGTGGATAACCCCCAGCTAGCAGCTACATAAAGAAGTCACTCTGAAAGATGATAAGCCTAATTACGAGGACAAAATTGAAAGTGTCTTCTGGCTAAAAGGGATCAAAATAGATTTGAAAAGATCGCGATGAAACAGGTCCATAGGCCACCCCAATTCTGAACTAATCCAATCTAATCGGTAAAAAGATAAAAAATGAGAAAATATATACAAGATAAAAGCACATGGATTTGAGCAGGTGATTAATCTCAAATATGTAAGTGTTTAATTGAGAAAGAGCCTGAAGTTTTGGGAAAAATAACGACAGCGATTAAAGCATTCATTCATGTGAAAGAATTAGAAAACAACATACGAAAGGGACCAAATTAACGAGATTCAATGTGATGATAAGATTGACATACTCAAGAGAATCAACATTTGTTACAAAACGATACTGGGGCCATACAAAGATTGAAGGAAACGGGTACAAAATGAGAATGAATATTGAGTTGTTTTTTTTTATAATAAGCGTGAATCGGAAAAGACGTGGTCAAAAGCATAGAGCAATAAAGACTTGGTTAGGACACGCATGAAGAACTGGAAGTTTGCTGACGCACAGGAAAAAGCAAAGAAGGCTTAAAACAGGATAGGGAAAGGCACAAGATTACTTCAACGGAAGGAAAAAGTAGGAGAAACAAGAATCCAGAAGATAAAAATATTCCATGTTGTGGGCACTGGCAACAGTGCGCAATTCAAAACATCTTGCCATAAACTCATTACATTGGACGCATAGTTTAATAGAAAAGCTATGATCATCAGCAATAACAATCCAGGCTACCCTTAAACCCCTCACCAGTTATAAGATCGCTTCAAGCCTAGTACTTTAGTGTCACAATGCCTTGGAGACGATCGCTATTGATAATGACTTGATACTCGAATGGGTTAAAGGTCATAAATGTAATCTGGGAAACGGGGCTGCCGATAGGTTGGCGAGACGGGGTTCGTGTTCTCTTTACATGGGACCGGAGCATGTTCTTCCCATTTTCTTCGGCTACACTCAATACCCTAATAAACCAATGGATCACTACACGAGGAGAGATGGGCATCCATAACCACCTGCTGTCAGACACGAAAGCCATCCCCAGGCTGTCGTCCAGGGCAGCAAGATGCTGCCTGCAGCTATTTCGCAGTAAACTACGTCAAGTTGTAGGGCTACTGACTGGTCACTGCAAACTTAATAAACACATGCACCGCATAGGATTAACTAGCAGGCCACTAGAGAACGAGACACCGGCGCACATCCTATGTGACTGTCCGGCGCTTGTCCAACTTAGAGATTCCATCCTGGGGGAGTTGTGGCCCAGTATGGCCAGCTTTGGCGGCACCGCACATGCTACACTGCTCGAGTTCATTCATCGCTTGGGTTGACTTGAGTAAGCTGCGGGTGAGTGACCCCGCCTAGGGAAGGTAGCACAATGGACGCGGTTAGAATGGCCTAAGTGCGCGTGGCTAGCCACCCTTCCCAAATAACAATCCAGAATCCAGCAATAACATTGAACTTTACAAAAGTTGCATATTTTTTTTTTAGTGGAATTCTTTCCGAAGAAAGTGTATTTTATCTTTTTTTGCTAAGCTCTTGGTCATTTTGGCAGCGGAATATTAGCAAGCGCATTTTTTGCCATTATATTAACATTAACTACGTTACTTTTATTACTGACAAGAAGTAATGGATAGTTATCATCACGCACTTTATTTTATTTATGAGACAAGTAAAAATTATTGCATGTTAACGAACTTTAGATTACTGACTCTTGATCTTCTTTCACTATTCGGTCTTTCTGTATACCCTTACTAGTTATTTTAAATTAATTTTAATGATTTTCTTGGTGTATGAATTTATTTGATTTGCTATAAAGATTGTATGAGTTAAATGTAAACACACAAGTATTGGTGAAATTACTTGATAAGTATTCATAAAGATAAAGATTCCGTGTAAAAATATATGTTATAATAATAATTGAGTTTCCAGACAAGCAAAATTACTCTATAAATAGAAATACCGTACAATGGTACAACTGAATGAAAATGTTACAAAGTACTTTCATCCCCAAGGTTGTGAAAGTGCTTGTAGATGAAAATAACCTGTGATATTTAATACAATTTCTCTTATATTTTGTTTTCAATGTAAGCAGTCACTATCATTTGCGAATTTAAAATACCATCTGCAACGATTAGCTTTTTTTTATTAAAAATAAAAATTACGACTAACCAATTACTTGGATCTCTACGTAGATCCAGAGTGCCAATAATTGTTTCTATGGATGATTATGTGGTATTTCCAAATAGATCTGTATAAGATGCACTACCTTGCTGATGGTATTATTTTATGCTTGTTTAAAAGTATACACGATCTAATACCTTATATTTTTTATAAGGTTCTATGTATTATACAAAAAGTTACAGCTTTATGTTTTCCTCAATTAAGAACACAATACTTCCCCAAACAAATAATTCCAACATATCCAAAGCATAAGTATTTAGGTACATCACACTTTATGTTACCAAACGGTCTGTCGGCCCAGTTTATGATATAATGCTCCACAATGATAGGACGAACGCGTCATTTGTCTGACGCCCCGAGGACATGGCGGTACATGCAAACACGCGAAATTGCCACACGACGCATTCTAGCGATGTTTTCCAATTTCAGAAGCCATAATTTCCGTTTCACATCCCTGCTGTATTTGCGTCCGCATAATGTCGGTATATTTTTTTGTTCTCTCACAGGCGAATGTAAATGCGAAATTCGGCACACCGAAGAGAAGCAAAATGAAGGAAAAGAAGTAGACTGAAGCGGGAGAAATAAGGGCTGAGGAGCTAACACGACGTCTCGAGTGTTGTATGCATGTTGTTGCTATTTGTATTGTGAAACTGAGGTCGTTCTTTATTCTCTTTTTGCCTCGTTGGACAGAAATAACCGTATAATGGTATTCCTTTATACATATATTGTAGTGGTTTAATAAATAAATGTTATTTAATTATGCTGTTACTAGTTTTACTTTTATCTATTTTTAAAATAATGAAACGATATAACACAAAAGGATAAAAATGTCTCAGTAAACAGCCAGGTGATCTTAAAACATTCTGCATTTGGCAAGTCATTCGGGGGCATTTTCCTTCAGACTGTTCCCTTCAGGATGTAAAAACGATCGGTAGAGAGACACATACAATTCGAAATCAAATTTTAGAACGTGAATATTATATATTTATATCAGATTTTGACAGGTCAAAATTGGATCGATTTCAGTTCGAAACAACATTCTCTTTTTTTTTGCAGTGTATTTATTTTAGTTTAATAATGCTTTCATATGTATTTGTAATCCGAATTCATTGATATCTCAACAATAAGATAGGGAAAATTGCTAGAATTCGGTTTGGTCAAAAATTGACATGTATGCAACGTTGAATACAGTAAACATTTTTAAGATCGTTAATTTAATGTAGTAATTTGTGTTGTAATTCTTCAAAAGTATTTTTTTTATGATGTTCACACATATCTTTGTTTGATAATTAATGTTGATTGATTTATTTTGCAATAATTGTTTATATCAAAATAATTCAATGCTCCAATACGATATATAAATTTGGGTTGAATATGTTATCAAATTGCGACGTTTCAACTAAACATTTAGTCTTTTTCAACTAAAAAACAAATCAAATAAAACCTCGTTATTCAGTTCTAAGATACACATATTAATGAGATATTTGTAATTTACTATTTATAGATTTATGGAATTTATTACACACACTTATACTAAAAATTGACACCGATACTGTTCGAGTAAGCAAGCGAAATGAAACCCAATAAATAATTTAAACCGATAGTGCTCTATTTTTGGCCATTCATCCCCAATTTAAATAATTATCTATTTCAATTTATTTTAAATATTCATAATTCCATTTGGTCTACCTATGTCATCAATTTCTCATATGCTAAGTATCCAATATTCCCCTCATATCGGTGAATTTAACGAACTTTTTCAAGGCAGTTGCAGCTCTTGCGAAAATAATCGCAGCTATGTCTCTTAGATTTTTTTCCAATTCGAATCATTCATTAGTCAAACTCCGTGAGAGACGGATATGTCTCGAGTGATTTTATAAATTTTAACGGCTATTCTGATAAAATCCTATGTATTCCAAATGCCAACCTAAAATCAGGATTATTTTAAAACAAATTTAATTATATTAATTTTACCGACATTTTCACCTACATAACTGTTGGATAATTGTCCAACGACTATGTTCCCGAGAAATGTTTCTGTCTATGAGCCTTTCTCTGTAATTCGAAATACCAGAATCCCATTCAACGTTCCATTCCAGAACTGATGAGTGATGCCTGCCGATTTGCTCCTTCCAAAGGTATTTTGCGAACATATCAACCTAAAAATAAAGGTATTATTTTAATTCTTAACGAAATTTTAATATACTTATAAGAAATTTTATTTTAATATGTTGGAGAAATTATTTGATGAAATTATATTGCAAAAAGTTGAATTACTAATTAAAAACGTATTTATTATTTAATAAGCACTCCACAGATTCCATTTTACTTACCTGAGATATCTACATCTTTATCAACTATATTTTGCACGACTATTTATTTAGAACCATTTATTAAATAAAACCACATTTGTTTTCACTTAAATGTTGTCTTTATTATACAAAATCGATTATAATTCATTGTTTTGTGACTTAATATTTAACTTTTAGCAATTATATAAGCTTTTATTTAAACTTTTTCTAATAATAATACTACCTTTTTTAGAATCAAAATGTAATAGGTTAATGTCACTTTTTTTTTTTATTTGTAATTGTTTGTACTTGTTTCAACCCACTTATGTTTTTTGTGGCTGTTTGAAATAAAATTATCTATCTATCTATCTATCTATCTATCTATCTATCTAACTATCTATTTATACCGGAGTCTCATTCATAGGTACTTGATTTAACTACTGTAACATTGAATATTGGAGTAGAGGACTTTAAGCAACAGCCTCCCACAACGTCTCCGGTTACGCTAGGGTTAAGGTTAAGATTAATTCGTAATTTGTTTAACGTCAGAGCGTCCTCTAGACTGTTGGAGTCAGAAATTCTTCCCCCGCATGCCATTTGACATTTGCGAGGATACACTTATGATTTATTACTAATGAATATAGATGATACTGGGATGTTTAAAATTGGGCTTTATTAATTTAATTAAAGCATTATATTTACATTTTTTTTAACCGGGCTGTGTGCTAGCACGTAGTAGTACAATATATATAAATATTTATTACTAAATTGTTACAAACAATATTTATTTTATGATTTTGCGGTTTAGAGAGAAATAAATTACGAGAATGTGGTTCTCTTTCACCTAAATTGATAGTAGCAAGTACAAAATAAATACGTGCTCGTGTTGGCCTTTATAATTAGAGATGTTAAAAATCCTACGTTTCGGCGGTGATTCTACGGTCACCATCAGGGCATTCCTGAGAAAGTATGTATCTTGACAGTTTCATTTGTGAAATTGTTGTATATTCCTTTATGCACATGCGGGGTATGTCCTGCCTTATTATAAATAGGTAATTTCATAGATGGAACTGAAAAGATGAAGTAGTTCTCAGGGCTATCCTGATGACGGTAGTAGAATTACAGCCGAATATCGGATTCAAATGCCCAAACACCAACTTTGATTCCAGTGACATAAAATTACACCTAAAAGCAGAAACTAAAACGCGAGAACCTTTAACTTACATCCTCATATGGGTATGCATAATAATGGCCCAGCTAAGTGCGGTTGAATGTTACTGAATGCCAAGCTAATATTGGCTTTCACCCACAATTTCGCATTGTTCAATGCTTAACTCATTGCTAATATAATGCAACCCCTTATGAGCCTTAGACCCTCAAAGAAACTTAAGCCGAAAAATCTACAGTGAAGAAGATTTAAATATTTCGGTAAAGGGGTTGTAAAATATCATATACAACTGTCCCAACAATAAATGACATTCAATTCGCTTTACGCTATGATGAAGAACCAATTGACATTGGTCATGAAATTTAAAGCACGACACATTTACATTATTCGCTTTAAAAGCTCATTTTTCAAAGAATGATGGTGTTGGACCTTTTATGGGGGAAAAAAAATAAAACAGAACATGCCATTTATATGTGTAAAGTTTTCACGTTGTGTATGTTACATTGGCAGTTAAAGCAAATTGTTTTAATTACTAGGGAAGTACGTTGCCGCGCTAAATCTAGTAAATCAGAACAAATTGAATGTTGTCGGATGCAAACAACATGCTATTTGGATTAACGCAACAGTGAACTGTCAGGCGGAGTGAAGGTTCTAATTGGATATGGACGATTGTGTCGCGCGCGCTCTTTTGTTGAAAATAGTTTGCAATTATTACAAGCTATATGGGTTGCAGCAAAATTTAATAATTTTAAACATATATTGAATGAAAGATAGCCTTTTAGGTTGTCGCACATTAACCCGTCACAGTACAGCACGATGCGCCTCGCTAAAAAACAATAATTTGGGAACGTATACGCAATTAGTAGCAAAAAATTGGATTTTGTGATGAGAGTAACCAGTAATTTCAACAACCCAGAAGTATGTACTACACCCACTTGAAGTAAAATACGTGCCTAAAAAATGCAACACCTTGAAGGGGCAAAGCTGAAATCTTAACAAAAAAATTGGCTGCAGGTAAAAAGTCGCTGAGAATCATCTTTCAGAACTTCATACACGTAGATGAAGTAGAAATTCTGCTTCTAGCATGATTGGTCGCTACATAAGGCGCTTACCACAAGCAACAAACACCTTGCAGGAACTCGTCGTTATCTACAGCAAGCCTGGGATGAGATCCTACAAGATACCATTGATCATTTCATTCAAAGCGTGGCTCGCAGAGTTAGACAGTGCAAAAACAATCGTGAGTATGTGACATTTTATTGACGTTTTTTTGCTGATTGTTGGTATTTTTTTCCATTTGTTATGATTTACTACTTGAAACTTGCCAAATTTTTAGCTTTGTGGCTCAGCTCCTTCAAGGTGTTGCAATTTTTTTTTACACACAGCTTACTTTATTACACCTACGTTGCTAGTAAGTTTGACTACGTTAGCATAGCTTGGTATCCGCTTTATTCATAACCTGATGCCCTTAATGCTGGGCCGCCTACAGCGACGGTTTCTGAAGTTCCCTTCATGGATAGCAGTTAGAGAGTATCCAGCTATTGGGACGAGCCAGGCAATATTTTTAGCGTGACATAATATGCTAGTTTTGTTTGTAAGTTGGTTCATACCAAGAACACTGTGAAATTGATTTTATCTAGAATGTCTTTGCTCATGCCTACACTATAAAAATCTTCTAATGAAATTACACGTCAAATCTTGTTACTAAAGATTTGACGTGTAATTTGTAAGTTGCCTACTAGTTCTTCATAAGAAAAGACTTCTACTATCCAGCAAACCTAATTCGTCGAAGCATTTTTCAAGCATGTTCTGTGACAATCATAAACAATCTTTGTATAAATTGTATATCTATCGAACAGGCAAGTGATTTTCAGGTATACTTTACGGAAGACAAATAAAAATACTAAGGAACTGAATATTACATGTATTGATTGTATAATTGCAGTTTTATTATTCCTTACAGCATAACATCACTGAATTAAATTACTATTTAAAGTAGCCAGCGATCCCGTTATAAGTGTGATAACATTGAGAAAGCATACTTATACAGTACAGTAATAAAAAAAATAATTCAATAAATAATGTTATTAATTGTTAATAATCGTTGTATTACTGCAGATCTTAGGTATGACAATCAGGAGAGCAATGTCTTCCTCCCCGTCATTGGCGAGAAACTCTTAGGGACCTACCACTTTTGCACATTTTTTTTTTGTGGATAGAGAGGCCAGTTTATCTAGCATTTCGCTTTTAGAACATAGCGAATTAATTGCCACGTACTCATATCTGGGTGGCCAATCGGTTACTTTCGACAGCATCCTGGTAATATCATCCGGTATGGTGTATACTCGACTAATGATCAATGCATATTTCAGTACCTCGTTTCCAAACAGAGAAGAAGGGAGATGTTACGAAAAAACTCTGACAGTCATCTGCTGCTTTACGGACGGTTCAAAAAAACTAAGCTGGGTGTGGGCGCAAGAATACTTAGTGGCAATCCAAGAGTCAGAAGGTATCAAGGCAATCTTGGACATCACACAATGATTTTTAGAAATCTGTGTCACTGAGTTGTGTGCTTGAGATATTCTGTATAAGAACTACAGATACAGATCAATTAAAATTTTCAGTGACAGTAAGGCGACGTTGAAAGTACTAGTGGCGGATACAACTCGAAACTGACTTGGCGCTGTAAAAGCACTCTATATTGGAGACGTCTAATAATCTTAACCTGAACACTCACTCATTTTTGGAAATGAGGAAGAATGCACGCTAACGAAAAATAATGCTGCGGCGCAATTTCAGGCATCAAAAACTCCCATGGGTATGACACGTACTGTAGTTAAACTGCTAATTAAATTCTGGGAAAATCAGAAATTGTTCCAATATTGGACCAATTGTCTTGAATTGTTGTATTCGAAGGAGTGTATCTCACCTAATCACGCCAGAAATAAGCAACTACTTGAACTTGATCATAGAAGTATCGAGGTAGTTGTCTCTGTCTTTACAAATCACTGTGGATTCAGAAAGCGCTTAAATAAAATCGGACTCTCCGATGAGACTGAATTCTGACTGTGTTTAGAAGACAAAGACACTGTTGAGCATTATTTTCTGTCACTGCCTTTCCGCTGGAACAATAAGGTATGTAACCTTAGGGAAGATGATTGACCCTTCTCTAGCACACCTGATAAGCGCCTGATCTGGTTGGATGAAATTTAAAATGGCATAAGTTGTAAAATAGATCCATTAGTTGCAGTTGACGGGGCGAGTAATCGAATCATATGAATGTTATCTCTCACTAACACTAATAATAATAATAATAAAGTTTATTGCTAAAGTAAATATATATACAAAGCAAACTAATATAATAACTAATAATTAAACTATTTAAATTAATTAACGAAATCGGCAATGGTGTAAGGTTCGAGGTCACACAGAATTGCAAATATTTTCTTTTTAAATAAGGCGAAAGACCTAATTGTTTTAATTTCTACTGGCAACTTATTATAACATTTAAGTCCATTATATACTAAATTATTCTGTGGTAAGTAAGCCGCTATCTCGGGTAACAATAATTATTCTTATCCTAGTTATAGTGCTTATATAGAAAGTTTTCGCTTCAAAATCGTTTCGCCTTAAAAATTCCCTCTACAAGATTGATTAAACCGTATAAGACTTGTAATAATTTCTTCTGCGAAATGAAAACACGTTTTAGCTCACTGCTTCCTCCCCATAATAAATCCATACAATGATAGCATATTTCATAATCGAGTAGCAGCTGCCGAAGTAAGTGACACGCAACGTATCCTCATCAACTAAATTACGCAATCTGCGAAAAGCAAAAGAAAGTTGACTAACTCGTCTCACTACTGAATCTATGTGGGTTTTCCACTTAAGATGCTCATCGATTTTATCTCCTAGCAATAGAACATTATCTTTAACCTTGTATTCTTCCCCATTAACAATCAGAGAAGTTGGGTAAATTTGACCCCGAGTCTTAAATAATATCACATTAGTTTTGCTCTGATTCATAATTAAGTTATTATTTTTCAACCATATATTTAAATTAATTAAAAAAAAAACTACTGATCTCAATGACTTCCTCAATAGAATCACCTTCCACAAGAAAGGTTGTATCATTTGCATAGTTAATTTTAGATATCTTATGATCAGACGAGGGACATCCAACAGCATATATGTCATTAAAATATAACAAGAAAAGTAAGGGACGAAGAATACTCCCTTGAGAACTCCGCTATTTACGGTAAGTACATTTGAAGTAGCAGTTACATATTTTGTACGAATACGAGTTACCTGCTTTATGTTCGAAAGATACGAAACAAACCATTGAAAGGGCAATACCTCTAATACCGTAGCAATTTAGTTTATACAGGAGCTTTTGATGATTTATTCTGTCAAACGCCCTTGATAGATCTAAGAAAAGGCTACAAGGGATCTTTTTACTTTCAAGTGCAGCTAGTACACGCTCGGTGTAGTCAAATAGGGCCGGTTCAATACTTTTTCCTTTTAAGAAACCATGTTGATTTTTGTTTATAATATCAAAAACCGAAATGAAGCGATATAACCGATTATATACGACTTTTTCAAATATTTTTGGAAAGCTTGTGCGAAGATTCACCGGTCTGTAATAAAATATTGAATATATTTCACTCTTTTTCGCTAATCTATAGAATAATTTCTTATTCACTCTGGTTTCGGTTCTCATTTTCCTGCCAATCTTCTCTGGATACTTGTTTTGTTTATATGGTATTAATGATGCGACGATTTACCTTAATTAACACGAAATAGCAAATAATTTTCCATAATAAATTGGTATCACTAAGAAATTTAATTACACGAAAGGTAAACGCTTTGGCTTTTAGATTCTTCCTCTCCTTTACATTAAACGTAGCTTCTAAACGCTTAACAGCAAACTGTCTCTTTGCTCCAACGCCTCAGCGATCCGTTCATTCGCCAACACGATACCCGCAACTTGCTTATTACTAATTCACTTACGCGACTCATTTCGTTTCGCCTACCGTATAAATTAGGCACGCATTGGCTGTGGAGTTTAATCGCAGATCGTCACACCGTGGCGAACGCCGAATTCCACTGGCGCGGGTAATTTTCCGAGTTCGTGCTTTCGCTTGAAACACATCCGTGCACAAGTACGAGCTAGTGTGTGACTTCTGTGTTCGAGCTGTTTAGGTGTGGATGGCAGGGAGCGGTACGCATCTGTCGTCTCTCTGCCGCGTATAATCAAATTAACGTCATATTAAGCGGGCCGTTAACATAAAGAAATGGTGGGCGGTGTTATACGGTCGTTGGTCTGCTCTGTAATTGTTCCGTAAACGTCGCGAACATTTTCCGCGACGTATGCCACGCTAGAGACTTAATTATTAACGGGTCACTTGTTGCAGAGTTGTACGGTGCGGTTGTTTGCTTGTTTTTGTAAGCGAGAGGGACACAAATTGATCGCACGATTTTAAATTTGAATTTAATTGGGTTTTCGAAAAAACTGGCTATCGTGCAAAATGATATGGATATTAAACGCGTACGTATATAAAAAAAGACTAACCCGAAATTAAATTTAAACGCACAAAAGTGTTTTAATTGCTGGGCTTTTCATCATTAAATTGTTGGCCGCACATGACATATGTTGAGGGAATACCCGCGAAATAGCGATACTTTTATTTAGATAGTTTTCATCAAGAATCTTTTGGTACAGCAAGAGAAAAAAGCTTCTGCGTAGTTTGGTAGTAAAGGAAAGTATGACACGAACACAATTTTTACGGGATATATCGTAGCCACCATCTGTTATGTTTGTTTGCAGTTTTGAGATAAGATCGTAAAGAAATGTAAACACCCGACTATGGAAAATGTTAAAATATATCTAATTACCAGCAAATACTACGTCTGGATTTAATATCTATAGCTTCAATTAGTAGAGAAGACATAAGTTGAATTATTGCACTATTGTTGCTAATATCATTATATTTAACAGTGGTAGAGCAGTCAGTAGTGAGCTTGCCGCGTTGTGTAAAATATTTCAAAACTTATCTAATGAAAATGTTTTAATTTTTATAATTTCTCATATATAATGGCTAAGCACCCCAACGGGGTATCGCCGCTCCTAGAGCTTTCTAGATCTCCAAAATACGGGTAGATCAATCCCCATCCTCCCCCTATCTCTTCTCACACACATCCCTCCACCTGCTCCTGTCCTGTGTCCTCTCCTGCTATCAATGAATACAGGCTTTGTTAAGGTCTTCTTGAACTTCTTGTAGCCATATAGATCTAAGCCTGCCTCTTCTTCTTCTTCCTCCTGGTTGCCATTCCAAGATACTGCGGATTACTGCACCATTCCCGACCTCCGCACGTGTCCCAACCATTCTATTTCTTGCCTCTTAATTTTTTTAACCACGTCACCTTCCATTAGCTCGTTTGTTAACTCATAATTGGTTCTTCTTCTACATTCACCGTTGCCCATTTTTATTGGGCCTAATATTGTTCTTAGTATTTTTCTTTCTTGTATCCTAAGCTCCTCTTTTTGTTTCTTGGTCATCGTTATTATCTCTGCAGCCTATAGTACTATCGGTGGTGTTATAGTCTTATAAATTCTCATTTTTGTTCTCTTTCCCAATATTTTACTCTTTAAGAATTTTCTATTTGCTTGATAGGCCTTATTCGTATTGGTTATGCTTTCTCTTATTTTTGCGTCCCTGCTTCCGTCATTTGTTATTGTCACTCCTAAATACTTAAATCTGTTCACCTTTTCAAATGTGTAGTTTCCTATTTTAACTGAATTATTTTTACTTTCTCTTTTCGTGTCTCATTAATTTCGTTTCCTCTTGGTTTATCTTCAGCCCCAATTTGTTCCCTTCTCTCACCATTTCATCCAGATTGTTTTGGTCAACTGTCGATTTTTTGATACAATTACGATATCATTTGCATATGCTATTATTTGTGCTCCCTTTGTTCTTATGATACCTTTATCTATTTTTCTTGATACATATTCCAATGCTAAATTAAATAATGTTGTCGATAATGAATCTCCTTGTCTTACCCCTTTATTTATTTCAAAATCCTCTGTCTGTCCCTTCTGCGTGTTTACACTTACTGTTGTATTTGACATCATTGTCATTTGTGTTAATCTCCTTAATTTATGTTTAATTCCCATTTTCGTTACAGCTTCCAAAAATTTGTTTCTTTTGAGGGAGTCGAAAGCCTAATATAATAATTAATTATATAAATAATTCCTCTTATAAATACATAAACACTAATGAGATACTTTCCATTCCCACTTATTCCTACAGTTCACTATTGAATAATTCAATTTTTTACTGCTGTAGATATTTAAATTAAAAGTAAAGTTATTTAAGTAATCACGACAATTAAATTGTATTTTAATTTATCACAATCTTAACTCGCCAAATTATAGTAAAAAATGTGTGACGAATCAGACCTTTTATTTGTTTTTTTTTTCCTCTTCTTTATATTACTAATTTAGCTTAATATTTAATAATCCAGAATACTTCGACCAAGTAGCGGTAAATAGATCTGTTTTATTATTTTTGATAGGCGGGTGTTTACATCTCTTTACCATCCCAAAACCGCAACCAAACATAACAGGGCGGTGGCTATTGCCGGCAGCCGAAAAGAAATATCTAAATTCTTTTTATTTATTTTATCGAGTACAGTTGGATGTTACAATATATCTCGTAGAAATTGGGTTCACGTCATGTTTTTCGTTAGCACCAAGCTACGCGGAAACTTATTTCTCTTGCTGTACTGGCTTACGGATTTCAAACTACTTCCAACATTTGTCTACATCCAGATTTTCAGCTATTTTTCATGGTTTTTTTTTTAATTTAATTTAAGAGCTTGCCACCCCACCTAGGCTACTGTTAGTCTTTTGTGGGCTGCACTGTATTTCCTCATATGCACGTTTTATTTTGTTAACCTTTTTTAGATTAATAGCGATACATTCTCTTCTGAAAGTAAATTTTATAGTATCCTTCATTGTTGCTGAATACAGATAAATCCTGTAAAACGGTTATTTAGTCATGTTTGTCGACATTCCATCGTAGACTTAAGTTTAGATCGTTGAAAAACTAAAAATTTCTCTTTGAAGTTTAGCATTTCAATAATTGGATGCTGCAGTTGCGATGGATACTCCAAGCAATTAGAGGAGGTTGCAGACAAAGGCTTAGAATGTTATCAAGGAATTTGGAACTTGTGATATGGCAAAGATCGTTTGACACTAAATACTACTAAAACATCATCTGCACGTTTTCGCTCTGCATCCATCATAAGATGCACCAAGCAATAAGAGAAGGTTGCAGATAAAGGCTCATAATATTATGAAAGAATTTGGAAAATGGCAAAGATCGTTTGACACTAAATGCTGCAAAAATATCATCAACACGTTTTTGCTCTAGGATGAGATACTTTGCAATGGACACCGAAGGGCATACTTTCAGTACCTGCACTGTATATTAATAGCTGTAAAAGATATGTGAAAAGTGAAAAAATATAAAAAGCCTGATTGGGAAATAACAATCATGAATGCAATACGAGATTTGGTGATATGTCACACCTGGACACGTATAGATCCGCTAGTTTCGCAAAATCTTCTATTTGCTGGGCCAAAAATTAATAAAGCGCTTACCCATTTACCTTGCAAAGATAGAGGCAAACTAGTGTTGAGGAATGCATAAAAAATAACATCCGAGGTATCTGCATAGTAGTCTGAAAACTTTTTTCGAAGATGACCAAGGCTGCACAATCACAGTGAATTCTTCATCACTTTCTTCTTATTCCTGCCCTTCAAGAATTCGAAACATACATTCAACACGTTTGGTGCCGATAAAACGGAGTCACTTGCCCAACTACCAATCTCCTTTTGCCTGTCGTTCAGGCGCTCTTCCAAAAAAAAAAAATACTAAAAATATTTTTCTAGGAGAGCATGTGCAAAGACTCTTCGAATCCCAAACCTTGTCTTCTGTATTCTTTTTTTTGGGATATCTTAAAAGTTACAGTCACATTACTGCTCTAGAGGATTTAAAGAACCATATTTGACAAAAAGTTAAAGCCGTAACTGCAGAAAACTTCGGTCACGTTATAATAAATATTAGAGATCAGTTTCAAAAGCATCAAAAGAGAAATTGGGCACATCTGGACAGTGTAATTTTTAAACAATAAATTTCCAGGGTTTCTTGCAAATTTTAAATAAGGAATTATTAAGGTTAATCAGCTTGCTTTTTCTTTCTATTTTATTTCAAAAAGCTAACAACTATCTATGGACCACTTGTATAAAAAGTATATGCTAAATGAAATTTACTAGAACAGCATACCAACAGTTTTCTTTCGACGTATATTATACGCAGTGCAACCTAAATAATTACTTACGATTTATGTTGGAAGGCTACAGACCTGTTACTCTGTTACCTTTTCAGATCTACTGCCATTTCCTTTGTCGTAGACGGTACTGTGGTTTAATTTTGCACTGTTAATTAAAGCATCACTTTTATGCAGTTGTTAGCTATGAGGTTCTTCACGTCCGCTACTAGAAACCCTTGTCGTCACCGGGCCATCGCATTGGCACAGCACATACACTGGTATTTTTCCTCCTCGTGTCAGAATCTGCTAATAGCGTCATCTGCCAGGCTTACGTTATACATATGTTTATTTGGTCTAAAGTGGCCAGTCGCCAGACCTAGTGTTATTTTGACTCAGTAGGTCTTTAGTAAACTCTATCCTGGTGAGTTTTGCCACCACTTTCTGGACTTATCATGTATCCATTTACTGATGGACTTTTTTATTTGGGTTTTGGTAATGCTAAAGGAAGGGCCAATTTCTACGAATGACATCGTCGAGCCTTGCCTGGCTAGAGCGTCCACCGCCTCATTTTCCTTCATGCCCGAGTGACTGGAAGCGCATGTCAATGTTAATTTTCTTTGGGTGCCCACCTGATGTAGGACACTAACACGGCCTCACGGCAGCTTATCGCTTTAAGTATTGACTGGCTATTAGTGAAAATAGCGACGCTTTTACCTAACTCGGTCCATCTTTCAATTTCTTTGACGCATAGTAACTTAACCATTACTGTACTATATTCAGTTCAATGTTATAATGCTAATTTAAATAACCAAATGGTGTGGTACCAAGAGTACTTCCATCGGCGGTGGGTGAGTTTAAATCCGACGTTTCGGCCGTGGTTCTGCTGTCATCATCAGGACAGCTCTGAGAGTACCGTTGTTTACTAATTCCATCCCTGAAATTGTGTATCTCCTCGTACTGACTATGCATTTATTTTTTAGGTAACTATGCGCAAGTTGTATTTCGAGTCATACACCTTAGCTTGATTGGGGGATGATGAAATTATTTGTGCTTGGGAGCATCCTTGTTGTTCTTTCTTTTTTACACATTGATCGTTGGAACCCTTCGAAATCTGTTTTTATTTAAAATTTGGTAACATTGAGAGCGTACCCTCTCCTATTATACCTTGTGGAATAACCACAAAAACATTCGTTCTTGCGTGGCCACATTCATTTCGACTCCTATAAGTACCTAGTAATTGCGATGTCAAACTTGAGGTTGTCTTTGTTATCTGTACTATAAAACCGCACGAAGAATTATATACTTTCAAAGTTGTATGAAATTTTCGGCTATTAATCTTCAAACAGCCAGAATTTAAATTTATCCAACCCTAATTTACACAACAGTACGTCGCTCTAAAATCTCAGCTCTACTCACTGCACCTCCCTTCCTTCCCTAGCATATATTTACTCATCCAAGCCGAGATACGTAAACACAAACAGCAGAAAATATACGAACCGTCTATCTGATAACGACCTGTTCCCAACATTAAGCGACATCTAGTGGCGTTCACAGGCGTTGATTAATGGAACCCGCTAGGTGAGGGAATTTATCAAAATTTCGAATAACTCATCTCGCGATTGTTATTTATCTATAACCGCATCTCGCGTTCACGCCCGCAATTAAGCGCCACAGTCGCTTGTATGAGGAGAAGAGTACGATCTCGAACGCGAGGGAAGATTTGATGTGAACTCGCGACTATTGAACTCGGAATACGTTGGTGGTCCAACACACTGCCGCTTAATTCTTATCTCGAACGTAATTTGTCATTGAATTCTGTAAATTAATGTAAAGTAACGTGAAACTGGATGTTATTAACGATTAGTTGTTGTATGGAGGAGGTTTTCGGTTGCGCAACGCTGCTCTACGTATCGCCACGGATGACAAATCGAAATTAGAAAGACAGGAGAGAATTAATGGTTGGATTTAGGAATCGGTCCATCTCCTTCCAGATGAAAAATTAGTGTACAATGCCAGTTTGATATGTATTTATTTGTTCAAGGAATTTGAACGGGATCTTTGTATCAGATATTTCAAAACCTTCTAAAGCAGTGTTGCTGTCCCATTTTAGTAAAAACATTGTTGACGACTGCAACCACCAACCAAATGACTGCAAACATCTAGTGAATTATAGTAATACTATCAGTTACTGAAGCTATTTATCACCAAATAATCCAATTAAATTCAAATTTCAATGACCAAATAACACAACATATTCGTTTTTCACGTTTTCAAGAGTTTTAATCATATTTTTTCAGCAACAAAAGAATTTTAAGCTTTTCGAAACGCTCTGAATTAAGAAAAAATAATAAAAATAAATTTATATTTACACCATATAACAGATCATAGAACACATTCAAAATTACAATGTGAATCGATTGCTTATAGCAGCACACATTGGAAAATACCTTATCACAATGTCACTTTCATTCCTTTCATTTTCATGATACGTCAAGTTTTGACAATAAAATGCACGGTTTTAAATGTTTATAAATATGGTGTAAGAATATTCATCGGCAAAAAAGGACTTAGTTCACAATGAAATGAAAATGAAAATTGAAATAAAAGGTATTAGAAAAGTTGTGCATTACGGATCATAACTACATGTCTTTGTTAGACTGATTGCCTATCTAAAATGACCCCTCCATTCGCATTTAATTTTTAACATAGTGTACATATAGAAGTTTAGCTTTCAACTAAAAATAAAAAGGGTTTCAAATAAAACCCAGCGCTTTTACATATCTGTGATGTGGGCCATCCTGTATATACAGTCGCGAGCAAATGTTATAGGCACCTTTGGCAAAACTAATGGGTTTCATGTTTCTTGCATTTTTTTTGTGACAGTTATTTCACGGTTTATATAATCGTCTTTATGGTTACAATAGTCTTTATAGATACCCTTTGTAAATGTATTATTGTTTTTCATATATTTTCAAGACTTCGAGATGTCACTTTCCCCCTCCCATCTAATAGCTGTATTAAAAACACTCTAATATGCAACAAATTAATAAGATCCCTTAAAATACTACATATCTATAATGTATTACCTACAAGTTTTTATTTTCTCATTTCTTACTGTCATATTCGCCCAAAATTTAGGGTGCCTATAACATTTGCTCGCGACTGTATATGTTTCTTTTAAGACAAGAAAGAGCGACGGGGTGGTATTATAATGGAAGTTATTGGCATGACTGTGTAACTATTCATAATAAAGAATAAATGCACGACGGCTTCCACAGTTTTTGTTCCCATAGCCGATGAGATTAATGTAGGAATATAGGAAATCTCTTATCTGCATTACGGACGTTGTCCTTCCAAATAGCGTTAATTTTAGATTTAATTTCGTTAACGAATCACTCGGGTATGGAACGCTATGATTAATCAACATCGTGGTTGAGGGTTCGTGTGATAAACTTTGTTATTTTACCAATAACAATTTTATGCATTTTTTGCAATACCGCACCCACAAATGACTTATCTTAAATAAAGGTCGTTTAATTTTATCTTTTACTAGTAGCATTCATACAAAAATCCATGTCGTAGATAATATTTCCGTTGGTTAGCACATCTTTAAATTTTATAAGAATGTACTTTGTAATACTTGTAGTTTTATCCTTGTTAGCATCTGCCCTGTCAATACTTGTTTGCCACCTTTGAAGTTGCTTAACTGATTGGAATTTAAAAAAAAGTGGGCGTCAATACTAATAACAAATGCTGTTATTAGTATTGATGTGCAAAACTATAAGAAATATATTTACATACACACTAATTAATTTAGAAATATCCTCTTACATATTTATAAAAGGAATAAGAGGAATCAACATATTTATTATTGTCCTAAATCGAATTTTCCCAGATTTCAATAAATATAGTGACATTCCACTTCCCCAAAACTCAACGAATCACGTATTATTTCCACTATCAATCGCACTACCTCTTTTTGCATACAGAGCTTGCCTGTTCATAGTATTCGTTATATTCTCTTCTTGGTTCAACTAGCTGTGATTCATATGAACCAGACAAGTTTTAGAATTATATTGTCACATCTGTTTCAAATGCAAAGGATACGTGCTCTTCGGTTCTTCCAATGATAGTCCTTATGGTATTGAATAACTCTTGTTCTTCGTTTGTTCTGGGTATTTGCAGCATTACAGAACATTAACAATGAACAAGCAAACGAAGTTTATAAATATTTGGTTCTATTTGCAGGAACGTACTTGTACTAATTGGATTGATCGGTAGAAACTACCATGAAAATAAGCTTTTACTAGCATCCAGATTTGATAAGCTTGTTCCTGCGACGCAGTTACGGAAGTAGCATTAACATTTGCTTCGTTTGTACTTTCAGTAATTGCATTCCAGACATCTATTAAGCATTTAAGCTTTCATATGCGTCCGCGAGATGGCGTACGTATCACACTCCTGGTAGTGGCTGGGACGGCGATAAGGTCTGCGCAACAGCGTCAAACAGAGTGAGAAGAGATTCAGAAAAGACGTTGACTCATGTTGATGGGCATAAATTCGAACCCATCTTACCCCCATATTCATAGTTCAAGGAAAATCTTAGGGAAAAGTATGACTTACGCAAGGAGACCTTACGCCTTAAACAACTTTCTATTTCATAGTCACAATATCGATTCACTTCGGCTATTCTCGGACAAGGATGCTTGTCCAAGGATTCATGAATAGAATTCTATTAAATGACATTGTTATAAAACGTGATTAAGTTATAATTAAAATTTAATCATAACGTTTAAATTCCCTTGCACCGACTGCTTAACCAATAATTAAATCCTTAATCCGTGATTATCTTTAATGTCTCTCGTGTTTATAGGTGATTACAGGTTATGTTATGTGGCTTTTGGTTATAATACAAATATCTGTGACTGTAAATAGAAATGCCTAGCTAATTAAAATGTTCACTTTGAAGATTAGGATAAGGAATGCCGGCGGGCAAGAAGTGTATATTTGGCAGGGTTTTAAAAAGTCCAAGGTAAATCAAAAATTAATGCCAGAAATAAAAACTAACAATAAATGTATTTGAGGATTACTTGTGGTTTCAGGTGGGAATGATTCGGAGGTATTTCGTAATAGAAAAGGATATATTTCTATAAATTCACAATTTTTATATGATGCTAATTTAAAAATGATTGATATCGTAGTACGACAACCAGGGCATACACACTTTAACTATCCATTCTTTTCCATAAAAGACAATGGATATGCCTCAAAAACATATTTATTGACCCCATTGTTAAATTCTGAAACAGTTGTGAAAAATCGTTATAATGAAAGCCATATTACAACACGAAATGTTACTGAAAGCATGTTTCTAATAAGAATGTTTTCCAATACTGGCATATGGTTGTCGCTTAGAGCTGGATACCTTTATGGCAGTAATAGTTGGTACCTCAGTATTGCACAATATAGCCACAAATGCGGGTGAAGAGGAAATCAATGAAGAAAAATTAAATCAAGAAATTTTAAATGGACAACTTCATGAGATTAATCATGACGCTGTTGATGATGTACCTGCTGCGACACAGGCATTACTAATTAATGATTATATCAACAATTTGTAATTCATTGCTATATAGAAATTAACTTTTGAACATTTTTTTGTATTTGTTTTCTTTGGCTTTTGTATAAACGAAATATATTTTATTTACTCTAAATGCATTATCACTTTGATTTTTTTTAAAGAAATATTGTGTTTGTAATTAACCATTTATTTATAAAAAAAAGGAACAAAATATATAAGGAAATGATGGTAATAATAAAATAATTCTAATAAGTAATTGCAGAGGTCAAAGAAAGTATCAAAGTTGGAGCATTTGCAGAACAAACAAATAAAAGAATTGCATAATGAAAAAAAAAACCTGCATTCACATATGAATTTCTATTTCTACTAAACTTTTTTTATTTCAATATCTAATTCTGTAGCAATTTTCTTCAACTTAAATTCCAATAACTTTCAAATGCCGGTTAAAAATCATCAGGATTTTCTATGCTCGGTAATCATTCGTTAACAAGTAGCAATAAAATATATGGAATATTTTCTTTAGAAAAACAATACCTCCTTCTAAATTCTGCATTTCCCGAGATTTTTGTGGGTCCCTGATCTACCGTTTCGGTTGTTTATTAGTATCATATTTTATATGTATATAATCCAAAAAATCCTCTATATCTGCCATTGCATCCCATTAATTAATTAATAAATGACTAATGATATCCAAAATGACAACACGTGTCAAATTTATATCAAGTATTTTTTCCTAAGGTATCCTTAAGGTACCTACGGAGCTACCTTAAGATTTTAAGGAAAAAAATGTGGTCTATGAAACAGAAATTTGTATGTCAAGGAGAACCTTAAGGAAAAGTATACCTTAAGGAAGCACTATGAATAGGGCGGTTAAATGTTTAAATGCCCTTTTATATTGTATAGTATAATAGTTATAATTAATTTTATGAATCTGCAACCGCATCCTTTTGTGTAGTTTTTAATAATTTTGTTGAATGTTGTTAATTTCTCATAAATTTAAAATATTAACGAAATTCTAAACTACAAAACGCAATGGGGACATAAATTTATGCAAAATATAAAAAATCTCCCATTTAGAGTGAAACCAAATTTCCTCATCCTTACGTTGTTGCAACAACCAGAAGACTAATTCGAAAAGTTTATAGCTTGCCTAGATCCAATTATACAATGCCCATACCCGGTGATGATTAGCATTCCCACGTCGCGCATTCACTATTACAACGACGCTGTTTAGGATGAGTAAGTGACTAACTTTGAACGGTAGGTATAAAGTGAGAGAATTCCGTTTAATCCAAAAATCCCATTAATTTTTCCATAATCTTGTTTTATAACTGAGCGTACCCAAGTAATCCGGATACTGATATTTTTGCACGTTCTGAAGACACAACACAGCTATAATATCAACGGTGCAGAAAGCTATAACCTACAACCGGAGCGGGGATTAATGCAAGTTTCATTGTTATGTAGTGCCGAGGTAGCAGTGGTACGGTGGTTGGCTGACAGTAATAAGCGTCGTCGGTAATTTCTCCTCGAAGCAGTAAAAACGACGGCAGCATAGGACGCCAGGAACTACTTATGAGCTACGAAGCATCTGAGACGTTCTACTTGAGAAGGCGTGGGTTTGTAGTAGGTGGAAATGTTCAGCTGAAAGGAGGATATCTCGTTCGGGAAATCTAAGGGAAACAGCTCCGACAATACAACCAGCAATTACGGACTACAATAACGGTTCGGATATTTTAACGAGGTCTCCCCACCTATTTATTTTCGACTATTTCTATCGAAGGTTGCGGGAAAAGGGGCTCGTCGGATAAACTTCACTCCGTGGAGAGGCCCATTACTAGATTATAAATTATAACTTGGCAGTGTTGGATATTATTTTAACGAGAGAGCATTTAGAGTAATGACCGGTAATATCAATTTCGGTTTATCGGTTCCGAGCCGGTGTGAAAGCGTGCCCCGGGGTTATTATTATGTTCCATTATTTTTAGCTAAGTAGCTGCGGTAATAAAAAGTATTTACGATGTAAGTGCTTAGGTCGTAAACTTTGTTCTTGATTGATGGAAATATCCATTAAGGAGAGCGTAAATAAATGTTACTTGAGGTATGGCGATTTTTGTTTGTAAATGGGTAAAAAATGAATAACATAATAATTTTTTTCTATTTTGCGTTCATAAAAACGCAATTGTAACACGCTTTTGCGTATCGAAAAGTGCTTCATTGTGATACGCCTTTTTTCATTTCTATAGGTTGGCTGTATTGAATACATTATGACAGAAAGCAAAATTGACGTTTAATGCATGTAAATTGTAAATACTTTAATCAAAAATTCTATACAAATTTAGTTTACATTGTTATTGTTATGAAACGTGGAATTACTGTATACATTTACACTGACGGAACAAGTATCTTGAGCATGTATTGTTATGCCAGGCAAATTCTTCGTAACAAAGTTTTGCTGAGTTATGTTATTGGCTTTAATGGTAGACTCTTGTGATTGAGAATCATTCGATGATATAACTCTAGAATGACCAGATGTACTTGGCCCTGATAGGTTGTGCGCTACAGCCACTTTACTTTTCATAGATGTTTCGATGTAACCCTCAGCTACCGCAGATGACTTCCATCCACCATGACGTTTTATAGTCAGCAAATCACTGCCTGCGTCTGCTAAGTGTGTAGCACTAGAACGTCTGAAGCAATGTCCAGTATAAAGCTCTGAATTGGGCAATTTTAGAAAATCAGCTATTAATTTAGGCATTTTGCCAATCGTATTAATTCCAATCGGGCACGATATACAATAACATTGCGATATGTAAGGAAGAATCTTGATGATTAATATATTTTGGTCGCAGGGCGACATATTTTTAATTAAAGTAATCCATCTTTCATCCGTAATTGCAAAAACTCTTACGATATTATTTTTTGTTTTAGGTACTGTCACCAAAATAATATTACTCTCTTAAATTCTAAATCATGTATGGACATATTTGTTAATTCATCTCGTCTACAGGCACCTGTGTAACCCATTATTAAACGATCTAAAATTAAATCCATTACATAAAAAATTACATTTTGCAAATAATATCGTACCTTTATTGCTAAATACAATGCGTCAGAACCTTCTTCTATAAATTATTAATATCTTCAATGCATAAAATTTTAGATTTCTTAGCCTCGTATCCCTCAGAGAATTGTTTTAAATAGGCTTGTAATTTAATATATTTTGATATGTCTGTTTTTATAAATGGAAAAGCAAGAACGAAGCATGGAATACATATACCATAAGGTAGAAGATTTCTTATTTTTACCTGTAATTCAAAATATGCCAATAAAATGTTTTCAGATATTGTGTTGACATTATTCTGTACAGCCCATAGTTCAAATTGATGGTAGCATTTTTCATATACTGCTTTTGATTTCTTCGGTAATAAATTTATGACGGCGTTATCCGCAATTTCAAGCAGTTGTGGTGGCGTACAAGATAAATTTGTCTCAGTATCACTCATTTTTTACAGTTTACAGAGACTATATTATGAAATATATTGTTTAAACAATTTAAATAGCCGAATTTGAATTTTGAATTCGTCAAATGTCAATCGTATGTCAATGTGACCAACTTCATATAAAAATAAAACTCAACATTTTTAATGAGATTTTTATTAAGTATTATTATCAATTTATAATGCAAAATAGAAAAAATAGTATAAAGGACTCGTTTCATAAGGCTTTTTGTCGCACTCGTTCATTAGAAAACTCGCCTGCGGCTCGTTTTCTAAACTTGAACTCGTGCGACAAAATCATGCCTTATGAAACTCGTACTTTAATATACTATTCTTCTTTCTGACTTTGTTTTAATTATTATATTTGCTTTATTTTTTGGAGTTCAATTTACAAATACAACAAGTAAGATTCCCCAAATAATGTTTTTTGTCCTTTATAACTATTAGAACGTTACTCATTTAAATATTCAACGATATAACGATATAAATATATATTATAAATATATATTGTTATGGAGAGAGTATTTAATATTCTACTATTATTTAAAAAGGGAATGTCACTATTTTACTTAAGTATATTTTAAAACTTATTAGATATAATAGAAAAAGGATATAATATGTAGCAGCAGACAGCTAGACGATGTCCAGGTGATGTAGGTAATCTCTGCATTTGGCAGGTCCTTCGAGGCATTTTCCTTTAGAATTTTCCCTTCAGGAAGCAAGATGATCAGCAGTGATACACCTACACATCGAAAATGAATATTAGAATTTGTATAGTATACTTTTACATTAGATTTTGACAGATCAAATTTGGATCCACCTTTAATTCGAGTGAACAGTTTTATTTCTTTTACAGAGTATTTATTTCTGTAAATTTTTGTTTAATAATGTTTTTATATGCATTGGCAGTCCAATTGCTTTGATATGTCAACAGACAGACATGGGAATTGCTGGAAATTGGATTCTGTAACAATTCTATGTGTATAAATGGTTGCCTACCTTTTGGGGGCATAGTAATGAATTTTAGATTGTTAATTATTTTATAGTAATAAGCGTTTAAAAATTTCAAATGTATTTTTCTCATAATGCAGAGACTCATACCTTTGTTATATAAAAAGTGTAAGGTGATTCCAGATTTTGTAATTTTATTTATTTTCACATCGTTGAAACATCCGATTGTTCCTGTCGATCACATGGCCATTTTCATATGTAAAACAAATGGAAGTTCCTCATTTCGGTTATTATAACGGTATTTCTCAGACAGTTGGACTCCTTGCTTGGAGACAATCGCATGCAAGTCAGTTAAAACATTTTCAATTCGAACCATTCACTAACCGAACCTCTTTCGAGGCAGAATATTCTGTTTGTTCTCTTAAAATTTAACGGCTTTTTCGATAAAATCCAATTTTATCCCAAATTTCAATCTAAAATAATGGTTAATTGTTAAACAAAGTTTTTCACATAAATTTTATTCCAAATTACACACGATTTTGGGTAATTTTCTTCAACGACGATTTTTCCGAGTAATGTTCCTGTCCTGAGCGACCCATCCTCTCTGACCTGATGTATCTACGAGTTACGAGGGCCCATATCCGACCTGCACAGTCCTGACCACCGATGATCGCAGAATTCGGCCCTGTAAAAAGGTACTCTTCGGCAAATCTACCTAAAAAAGAAACGTATTATTTCAATTCTAATCTAAATTGAACTGTACTTATAAGAAATTTATTTTAATCCGTTCTGAAATTTGAGGTTAGAAAATCGTTTGTAACATAGCTAAACGATCTCCAGTCACTATGGGAAATTTGTGTAATTAGGTTTATAAGTATTTGTTATGTTTTTACGTTACGAACCAATATCCAGTGATTTACCATCAAGGTTGGCTACTCTGTTTCACACGTTTATTCAAATCTAATATAACTCCATTTGAACGGTCAGAAAACGCGGATTTTTAAAATTTATTTCAAACGTATTTAAGTAAGAAACTATGAATTTGAATCGCAAAAGGTGGAATCACTTAATGAAACTTTAGTGTTATTAATTAAACGAACTCACGGACTTACCTGAGATTATTATCCATAGATTTATGTCTGATATTAAACAAGTCACATTTTGAATTTGATTTAAGTAAATAAAATCTTTTATTCGCACTTAAATGTTTCATTTACACATAAGGGATTGAATACGATTAAGACACGACATAATCATGCCTATAAGACATCATTTAAACTGGTCTTAAACATTGAATTTGAGGGAGAGGATAATTGACAACATCATCCTATCACATCTCCATGCGTACTGAGTTAAAATATAAGAGAGTTAACGAGCCATTCAATATTTTTTTTTATGTCACCGCCCCTCGATCGGAAATTTCTCGTCTTGCATGCCATCTGGCTGGTGAGACAGAACACTTCTAAATCAAAATTATAAAAAATAGATGACACTGGTATATATAAAACTTGATTTTTTTAATTCAATTAATGTATTTCTTGTAAAATTTATTTTTTAATCCGGGGTGTATGCTACTGTGTAGCGTAACAATATATATATAAAACTAAAATAAGTACCAAATTACCTCTTAAATCTAAAAAAGAAACATTTCATTCAATGTGGTTTCCTCCAACCTCTTTACTTTTTCAGCTCTACGCCCAAATTCTTTCTCTCTTTCTATTTCTATAAGTATTGTAGATCATCTTCAGTGGCAGAATTTACCGCTTCCATAATATTTTATAGATAACGCCACACCACACATTAAATCTTTTCGTAATACTGACTTCTGGTTGTAATTTTGAAATTAAAATTTGCTTTCGACCAAAATTTACATTTTTGTAACTTTACCATTTGTTGCAGATGTCGATTTATCCGAAAAAAAACAATGTTTTTGCGGAAATTTTCATTTACAAACTGATTTTCTCCTACCCATAGGGAAAAGTCTAAACGCAAAGCATCATCAGCATTTCTTAATTCATGTACAAAAATTGGTTTATAATGTTTAATTTTGTTTTCTTTAGAAATTCTTTGTAAACTTCAAATTTTCCTACCAAATTTTGTAAAGCATGTTTGTACACGTGAATATTAGGAAACTTCTATTGACGTTTTTGAATTACCAAGTTTTAAGAATGTTAAAGTTGCTAAAGTTAGTATCACTATTAAGTAAGTCTCAGTAAAGGTTAATAAACGCGTAATGACATTGACAAAGAATACGTAACTTGATTTACTTAATAGGTTATCATGAAAGATAACAGGATAATCTGATATAAATGGGAAGGAGAAACTTTGAGTACCTAGCTTTTTTGTGGAGAATTTTGCCGAACTTTTTTGATGTTTTTTAGCCTTTTTAGCATCTTTTTGGAGAAACTTTTTATGAGTTTTTTTGCGCAAGTTTTTTTCAGGTTTTTTTTTTTGAGGAATTCCTTGGGGAGCTTTTTTGAGGGTTTCAAAGAGCTCTTTGAGGAGCTTCTTTGATGTGCTATTTGAGGAGCTTCTTTGAGAAGCTATTTTGAGGATCATTTGTGGAGCTTTTAGCTATTTTGAAGTTTTTGAGCTTTTTTCTTGAAGAGCGTTTTTGGGGCTCCCTCTGAAAAGATGTTTGAGGATCTTTTTTTGAAGAACTTTTTATAGAAGCTTTTTTGAGGAACATTTTCTTGGTCCTTTTTTGTTGAACTTTTGAAGGAGCTTTTTTTATGAGTTTTCTTATTTTTTTTGAGGAACTTTTTTTTTATGTTTTTTAACCTTTTTAGCATCTTTTTGGAGAAACTTTTTGAGTTTTTTTACGGAAGTTTTTTTCAGGTTTTTTTTGAGGAATTCCTTGAGGAGCTTTTTTGAGGGTTTCAAAGAGCTCTTTGAGGAGCTTCTTTGATGTGCTATTTGAGGAGCTTCTTTGAGAAGCTATTTTGAGGATCATTTGTGGAGTTTTTAGCTCTTTTGAAGTTTTTTGAGCTTTTTTCTTGAAGAGCGTTTTTTGGGGCTCCCTCTGAAAAGATTTTTGAGGATCTTTTTTTGAAGAACTTTTTATAGAAGCTTTTTTGAGGAACATTTTCATGGATCTTTTTTGTTGACCTTTTGAAGGAGCTTTTTTGATGAGTTTTCTTGCATTTTTTGAGGAGCGTTTTGAAGAGCTTTTTGAGAAACTTTTTTGAGTAGCTCTTTTTGTGGAGCTTTTTGAGAAACTTTTTAAGGTTTTTTACTGAGCTTTTTTAAGAAGGTTTTTTTGATAGGTTTCTTTGAGGAGCTTTCTGGGGACCATTTGAGGGGCTTCATTTGGGGATCTTCTTCGATTTTTTTTTGAGGATTTTTTGAGAAGATTTTTTGAGGAGATTTTCTTGAGGAGCGCTCTTTGCGTTTCGGGTTCGGGTGTCCTGCTTGAGAGTTTGAGTTGTAGATTACGAATTTTAATTATGAATCATGAACGATGAACCATAAACCATAAATCATGCATCATCAATTTAGGAATCAAGAATTCGGAATTCAGAACTGAAAATCGAAATGTAGGAAAGCTGATAAGGTGATAACTTTTGATTTATTTTTTATTTTTCTTTACTTTGGCTTTTTGGGATTTCAACCCTTTAGTCTCTCTGAGATACAATTTATTAGCATCACGAAAACACTAAGATTAGAAACAATAATGAACACATTTCACAATTTCAGGGCTTATTGAAGAGACTTACTAACACACTATAAACGACCCTTATATATGTAAACAATAAAGTAGCCAGCAGCAGCAGCAACAGTAGAAGGAGAGTTAACCAACTAAATTTCCAAAAATAACAGGACATAATGTGCTATTTTTTGTAGTTTTCAATACTTTTTATTTTTAAATAAAAGAAAATAAATTGATGATACAAAAAATTATGTAGTGGTTGATTATGTCATATACATAATATACACAAATAAAAGCATCTATGGTTATTGGTCTGATGTGATCAGCACAAAACCGTGTTTATTAATGTTTCGTAAAAATATAATGTAAATGCTCATATATAAAGGCTTGCAACTTTGTTCCAAACCTACTGGGATACACCTACGTTGAAACGACAGAGTTGAGTGCCGCTTTAGGATAAAAATCGTAGTTCATATCAAGGGCTGAACAAGTTGTTACATTGTCAACAGCGGAGCTGCTTGCACTACACGAGATTTACATAACTTTACGCTGACTGACTTCTGTAGGGCAGGTATTACGTATGTATAATGTGTATGTCATAAACATGGGGCGTTGGTTGATAGCGACGCTCTGTAACACTCTCAATGCTTTAAAATGTTGTATCCTTTGTTCACCTCATTTATTTGTATGAATCAATATATTGTGAGCATTTTGCACGGATTATATTGATGTGTAAATCTACATAAATCTCCTATTAATATTTGCCGTTCTATAATAAGTTATTACTGCGTATATTTTATCCCTTCTGGAATATTATTTCAATTAAAATCTGTTTAAACCTGTAACGTCGAAAATTAATAACGTAAATATTGATTGTTATACTTGGTACGCAGAAAATACAAGCGGGGCATTTTATTCAAACGCGCGTGGGTTAATTATAATCTTACGTAAATTCGAAGCTTCTCTCCCTAAAGCGGAGTCGATACAACCCCAGCGCCCACATTTATTGTAAATAACTAAGTGAAAAGCGAAGAAGGGGATGGTAACGAACCAGAGAAGGATGCCAAAACTGACGGCTTTGTAAATTCAATTTAAGTACGTTTCCCAAAACCTCAGACTGTCTAACGTTATTGTAATAAGCTTCACCTCATTTCGCGTTGATTGTTTGTTAATTTCAAACCATGATAAAGATTAGCTGTACAACGTGGAGCTCTCGGGAGCCTTTTACGCGTGCAGAAATTAATGTAATCTGTGGCAATATGTACAATTATTGGGAGAATTTGCTATTATCGACACTCCCAAGTTCTAAATTTAGCGGTTGTTTCGTATGATATATTTCAATATTCGTATGGTTTGATAGAAATAAAATTGAAAAAGCTTTTCTCGTCCATTGTAATAATTAATACCTCGTTTGAGCACAAAAGATTCTATTGATCGTTTTTTTATTTCCTCCTCGTTCGTATGGCACGCACGGATTGCTCACAGCTAACACCCCCACTCTCCACCTAGTCATTAGTTGCAGACGGGGTAAAAAGAGAAAATTGAGCGATGTATACGTGAAATGATACTTTTTTTTTAATAAAAGGAATTAATAGGGACTGCATTCGATATCTGTATGTCTGCGGGGATCAATTGCCTCATTGTTCTGCGATAGTAAATTCATACGATAGCTACAGTTATGAAAATTCAATGATATAGAGTTTAAGTACCTTTATTAAGCTGTAATGATGATGTAGAAATCTTGAATGTATACCGTAAAAAATGTTGATGAATTTACACTTACAAAGTGAAGAAACGTACTCTGACGAAAGAGATTGCATTAAATAAAAAGTTTTATAATTTTTGGTTTTTAACATGTTCAATGAAAAGAATAAGTACCTTTTCTAAGAAAAATGTTTATTTTAATTGAAATTAGCGTGCCGTTTTGCCGAAAGACTATTTTCTTCTTAAGTACATGCTTTTCGACGAAAAGGAACCGTAATTAAATGGAATGCACCTTAGCTTTGATTAATATTTTATAATGCTTTTATTTTATGACTTCTGTTTAAGTAAGACAATACACATTACATATTATATTGTTATTATTATGTACATATTTAACAACATATTTTAGTTTCTTTCAAGTACGTTGTCATATTATTGAATTATAGACAGTATTTTAAATAAAAAAGCCGGACGTTTTGGTTTATTTGCGTGGACACGCATATATACATTGATTTAAAACTGCCTTCTAACGAAAAATGCAAGCACCTGTATTCAAGCTGTGTGCTTTTTGCACGGAAGTATTTTAGTTTTATTCATGTTACCACGTGCACAAGTCTCAGATACACAAAACAATAATGAACAAAAGTGAATATTTTTCGCGCGAGGTTAAAGAAATTTCAGAGATGATTGGAATCTTTTCCTTTAATGCTGATATACTTACAAGCCAAGGAACTTTACAGCAGTATATAGTGAAGGTTTTTAAACTGCTATACACGGGAAAACGATCTTGTTGTTTTCAACAATTTTTCATGCATTTGGTTACAATTACTAAATTATTACTTGATTTAGGAATATTAAGAATATTCCTGTATTCAATCAAACAAATAATTTGGTTAGTAGATTTATTTGAAACTAGCGCAGTATTTATTAATTTAACTAAATATTTTTCTCCCCATATAGTACAGCAGATGAGCAGATATACTTATGTGTAGTAGAGAAATTGTCGCATAGATGGCGCATCTCCTATTTCATTCCAGCAACAGATAATATTTCCCACAAAATAGGCTGGAAACTACGATCGTAACATACTAATCTGGTATATTTACCAGATCAACATCTGATAGGAGTCATCCATTTGAAAGGACGTTTTCTTTAACGGCACACTAGAATGCTTAGGATGGTCACGGCGACCAACTCCCCAATACTACTAGGATTTACTACATTCTAACGGCAAATACCTTCTTAGTACATGGGTTTTTGGATATAATTTATTTTCATTTCGATTAAAAATGATCACGGCATTTTGTTGTGTTTACGCTAAGGAAAGAAAAGAACCTCTTGAATCAAAATGCTTACGGTTTTCTGCCAATCTGCATAGTTTTCAAGTTCAAAATAAAGAGGACTTGAATAAATTATCAATATCTTTCACTTAAAAGAATGAACTGTTTCAACGAAAACTATATTATTTCCGAAGAAATGCGTGAGTTTAAAATTATATTCCTTTTCAAAAGAAAAAAAAAAACAACAAATCATGTTGGCCATATAGAAAACACAAAAACTATTGGTTTAATGCAATTCCTTTTAAATGAAAAGGATATTTCTCTCAGTATATGTGAAATACAATATTGGAATGCATACAATAGGGTGCGGTGTGCCTCAGGGTATGATATTGAATCCTTTTTCTCGTTGGAACCTTTACTAGTAATTTATTTGATCATGCTAGTAGGAACCTAAAAATACACCAAAGAGAAACAAAACAACCCATACTTATTCGATTTTGTACGAGATAATATAGTATAATAATCTTGCATTTGATGTAGTAACACCCCCTAAATATTTAGAAATTTTTGCAATGGAAACTCAGGCATTGCTATTTGTTTCCAACAATTCAAACAAATATAGTAATGGTAATAAGCACAAGCACATATAAGAAAGCTCCTTTATCTGTGGCACCAATCGTGCTTGGTAACCCTCCGGGCATTACGCGCATAGGAGTTCTCAACTGCCCAAGGGCTTGAAACTTATAAAAGTTTCGACTATTCCAGCTAACTATAACTACAAGTTTCTTGCCTTACTTCTTGCTTTTATATTTTGTTACACTAACGGGTGAACATTCGAAAGTATAGTTTTTTTTTAAACTTACGTAGCAGGTTTCGAGTTGCTTTTTTCTTTGTTTTTGCGCATGTAATACCGTTTATTTCGTTTAATTCCACTATTAATCAACGTGTGCCAAATATCTCTTTGTTTGTATATGGTTATTGAGTATAATATTAATATTTCCAATATTTAATAAACTAGAAAAAATCTCAGGTAAAAATTCTTGCAAATATTATTGTGCTCGGGCATTCTACTTCGTTATTGCCCCTTGCAAACTACGTTTATTAGAATTCTTAGAAAAATAAAATGATCGAAGAGTTTAAAATGCGTTTTAAATGCTGATAAGCAAATATTCCTCGTTTGGAGAGAATTTAGATCAAAAAAGAGATTTTTTTTTAAGAAAAACATTTAATGTGGAGAGAATTATTATATGTTTTGCGTTATTAATACTCGGCTTCTGAAACACCAAAGCAGGGGAGTTATAGTCCTTTTACGTTATCAGGCGAGATCATGTGTCAGAATGTCATCCAAATCACAAGCTATTGCATAAATATATAATTGCAGACATTACTCTGGTAATTACGTCGTAGAAATTTTGTTATGTTTTCTCATAGCTGTCAACTTTGGCAGTTAGAGTTATATTTTGCGTTTAAGGTTTTTACGTATCAGTAGTATCTTTCGCAGTTACATAACTTAGTCGTGTATTGACATTGTGTATAGCCAACTCATGACATTACAGTGTCTTAAGTGACGTAGCAACTCATTTGTTATCGTAAATGATCCTAATCTGTTCAGTATGGTAAATGAAATATGGGCAAATAAAGAAGCAGACTGGGTTAAAATAGTTATCAGAATTCTCTGACGTTTTTGTTTATATATAGAGTATTTAGAGGTGGACTAGGGCAGTTGTATCACCGATAAATAGCACATAGTACCGACACTGAGTAACACTAACTGGAATTAAAATATCAAGACGGGAATTATTGGTGGCGGCGCCCGGGAGTTGCCTATCAAAAGATGTACATACAAGCACTGAATCGCTGGCTGTAATCCTATTGCTGCGGGAATACCAAATTGTAAACTTCAAATTGTCAAAGTAAAAATTGTAAGAGTGCGAATACCTACAATGCTAACTACGCATGCGACACACAATTGGGTATTTTTTAACTACACAGTGAACAAAGCTATTCTATGTCGCATATGATTTCAGGGTTTAATAAAAACATTTTTTTTTTGCTGTTAAAAGTAAAAAAGGAAGTTATGGTCAGTTTTCAATATTTTGTATGGATAAGTGTTATAGAAAACAGCATTTTAGTGTGGAAAACTTTCTTTATTTCTTTGCCAGTTGTTTTAAAATATGAAATATTTTCTTTAATAATCATTTATAATTTAACATGTCCTTTCAAAGGCAAAAACAAGTTTTCTTTTATTTACACTCATATTTGCATAAACATTTATAAATTAATGATAAAAACAACAAAGTTTCAATCAATCAATGATACAGATATATTGGCTTACATGTTTACAACGCCGTCTTCAGATCAGATATCAAAAATAAACGTGAGGGATAAAATTAACATATTAAAAATAATTAAAAGTTAATTAAAATATCAAAATCTAAAAACAAAATCCGAAACCACTAAAACAGGTAAAAGTTCAAGAACTATTTCGTGAAAGCAGACTCTTTTCTCTTCTCACGAAATAGTTCTTGAACTTTTATCCGTGGCTTGTATTGTTCTCAAATTTAAAATTTTCAAATTTTGATATTTTAGTTAACTTTTAATTATTTTTAATATGTTAATTTTATCTTTCATGTTATGTGAGATTGTTTCACTTTTCACATTTCAAATGTAACTTTTTCATTTATTAAATTGTCTATACTCCAAAGGAAATTATTGTCGTTAGTTCATGTGGGAAGTTGCATTTTACACAACGGTCACATTTTATAAGTTAAAATATAACCTCTTAGTTTATTAAACAATCTATACTCCACAAAAGAACTGTTTTATATTTAACTTCTCTGAATATGCTAATTACTAATTTTTCTCGTATTTTAGTTACTTTGTTTCTTAATACATCTACGTTCTTGCAACACTTTCGGCTTTATTTCGGCATTACAGACTATAATTGCTAGAATTGCTTATTTTTCATTTTAACTTATTTTTTTGGGTGCATGGTTAGTAGACCAAATTCCGACCCCTGAATATTAAAGATTTTAAAAGAAATGATTGCAATTGTGATATTTTAAAGTTTCATCAAGAGAAACTGTTTTTGAACAACACAAAATGTACTAACACAATCCAGAATCCAGCAATTTCATTTCTGAACTTTACAGCACCTGCTTAGAATAACTTTTAATCCAGTTCTATGGTCGGGAAGGATGAAATACGACAACAAGGCCACCTCATAAGACAGTAACGGGATGCCTAACATAAATAAACGGGGAAAATTTCAAATACACGGCATTTGTCACTTTTATTATAACATTTTCACCTAAATTACGTTATTCTGTATTGCGTCGCAGTCTCCTGCCGTCGCAACATCACAAATCACTCCGCGCAACGGACGTGAACACGAGCATAGACAACGGGCAACATTCTGCGGTAGCTTGGTGCGCGGTAGATGAGGAAAATCTGTCTAGTATACAGTAATGCATCCGTTATCTACCTACAGGATTGGAAACTGCATGCGTTCGTGGTCGCATTTAATATTTTAGCGTGAAACCGTTATGTTCTATCGCAGTGATTTGGCAAACCCGAATGGTCTCCTAACTTATATTAAAATCAGAGTAGTGAATGGTGTACACTGCCCGACAACATTAATGTCGTCGTCTAACAGTGGCTATTAAAACTGCTCATCATTTGAACAGAGACGCGTTCGACTACAATCGGCTTAGGCGGATTTCTTGGGGTATCTACGTGTAAAACACTTGGCAATTATAAAATCAGATAGGAAAATGCGAAAATTCGCTATGGACTACGACATTAATTTTGTCGGGCAGTGTACAATACGCTAACGTATGTTGGCTCGTATTTGTAAGCCGCATACATGCGTAGATCGCGTTAGCAATGATGGCAGCAATTTATCAACGTATATTAGTCTCATACATTCACGTCACGGATCCTTGTGGCAATAGGGACTTTGTTGGGATACAATTCAGATGTAGTAAAGGGAATAACACATGAAATTGGGCTAAATAATCGTTGCGAATGCTATAATTAAGTAAATAAATAACATTAAAACGCGAAGTTTGACATTTTTCTCAACCCTGTGTTAAATACTTTTTTTGTATGTATATTTGTTGACATATGTTTTTACTCGTGTCCGAAATTGTCATGTAGGTATGGTTATACAAAGGAATTTGTTTCTAAGAGAGGGCTACAAAGTATATAGCCAATACGTACACTTGAGACATACCTCCACGGCTCGTATGCGTTTGTATAAATCTCGGCATTTACCCGTCACTGTAGGTGTCCCACAAGGTTCCGTTCTTGGTCCCCTTTTTGTTTAATCTGTATACGAATAATTTAGTAGAATCTACATCCACGGCTTGTGGTTTAATGTATGCAGATGATACCTCCATTGTAACGTCTAGTGTTGATCTTACGGATGCCGAAAAACTTAGTAACACAGCTATGAAAGATATATACACCTAGTGCTCTGCCAACAAACTGCTTATTAATGGAAACAAAACTAATTTTGTGGCGTTTCACACGAGACAAAGGTTGTATGATACTACAGCCACTATAGAAATTAATGGTAGAGTGCTTGGGGGGTGTTTCATCTACGAAATTTCTTGGACTACACCTACAGGAAAACTTAATCTGGAAAGACCACTGCAGAGACATTTGCAAAAACTATTAACAGCAAAACATATTTATTCAGATGCAAATATCGAGCTAATGATAACTATTCATATAATGCCCGACATTATTCCCATAATTCTAAATTTAATTTGGGCATTATGGGAAAAGCTGTAGAGCATGTCGACTATATTATATAATATGTTGGTTGATGATTTAACGGATATTTTAGCACTTTTAGAGCAAATGTCAAAAAATACTGTTATGTAATTGTTGCTATACAATAAATAAATGTTAGTTTAATTATTTATGATGTTTGAATTTCTACAGTTTTAAGAATTACTTTTTTCTTTTGTTTAGGATGCATTTCCAAAATTTATTATTATATTATTATGGATTAATAAACGTTATTTAGTTAACTACTTACTCAACCAAATTCGATGTACATATCGAGTAAATATTAAGTAAATGTAAAATTGGTATGGGCAGCTACAGAAAAATCACTCGTGAAAAAAAATTAAATTTCTTGCAATATTCTATTTTTAAATTAATTTCTAATATGCCAAAGCAAGCAAGCAAAGTAATGAGGCTTATCACCTGTCAAATAATAAACATATAGGCCCCAAACAGTTGTATTATCATTGATTGTTATTGCTATTTATATAACAATGTTACTAACATTGGTTACTTTCTTGCAGTCTATGCAAGCTTTTCAAAAGCACCGCCTGCAGAACAATTCAAATTGTTGTAGAACTACCAAAAACCGGCAGTGTTTACATTAAAAAGAAAAAAATATAGATACAGGCACTACAAAATACGATCATTTTTGCATCCAAACGATGGAGATATGAGACTAATTTTTAACGAACGATACCCATAACAAATAACTAAGAATTTTCGTATATTCTAGATAAAGATAAGCTCCAAACTCATACTTTGTCGTTGATAGAACTACGAGAAGCTAGGTGAGCTCTTTAAGATGGCTCTATCGAGACAAGACCGCTGAGAACAACTTTAATGCAGGATGAGCCCTGACTAACTGAATAGATAATCACTTTAAATTGATAATATTTATTTCCCTAGAAAATTGCCTTTCCATGAGTGAACATAAATGTTCTTCGTGCTAATTATTTTTTTTTAAATTCTATTTTCTTGTAATTTCATTATTATTTAGGGCCAGTACACTCTCTACCTTCTTAGCCTTTTTGTCCACATCTAACCGCAACTAATCTACTTTATTATCGCCACGAGCAACTTGCGATATTATTATACCTTAATTGCGACTTCAAATCAACGGCATGGTGCTTGTGACCTCAATGACTTGCGGCTTGTTCTTTTCTCTTTGTCACTATCACGCTAAAGCGCACGAAACACATTAACCAGAAAATATATGCTGCGACTTACGGCGGATATGAAATTTAAACGTCGATATTTCAAACCCATTTAACCCTCGTTTTTTAATAATTAGTTTGTTTAAGACCAAATGATTCACTATGTTTAAACATATATTTTAAAATTCAATTTTTAGTATATTACATTTACCATAAATGTATGTGCCTGTATTCTACGGGCTCAGGTTATTTTACTAGTCTGCTTTCTCAATTTGCTTTACCATTTTCCTCCATGGAGTTCTGTGACGCACGCTTCCAGTCCATTATCTCTAAAATTCTTAAGTCTGCTGTCACAGCATCTGGCCATTTCTTCTTCTATCTACCACTTTTCTTTCCTCCTTTTCCTTCTTCCAGTACTCTTCTGGAGTGTCTGTATTCTGACATCCTGCTTACATGCCCACACCATCTCAACGTCTGTGCTTTATTAACATGCTGAACTAGGTTGCTGTACCCGTATAATTTCTTTATTTCACGATTCGCTTTTCTTCTCCAACTGCCCTCTTCTACCTTCATTCTCTCAAATTCCTTCGGATTTTTCTTTCCCACACTTCCATTTTCATTTCGTTCTTTTTCGTCGATACCCATACACTACAGTTGGCTTTAATACTGTCCCATATATTCCCTCTTATTTAATTTTCTTTTTTATTATTCTTTTATCCTCTTAATTGGCATTTATAATCTTCCGAAGTATTCAAAGTGGCTTTGTTTTTTCAAAATTATAGCTTTCTGTATCAATTTGGAATTAATTATATTTTGTTCTCATTTGTTCTTTCTTGTTACATTATTATGTACTTTGTTTTATCCTCATTATTTTTTAGCCCACATAACCTTGCTGAATATTTTTCTAGTTCTCCTTTTTTACCTGGTTATTAGTGCTACGTTGTCTACATAGAAAATTACTTGTTTTAGTTGGTATATAATCCCTTTTTTTTGTATTCTTTTGTCTCTGTAAACTGCTTCTAGTACTAGATTAAATATATAGTACCATAAATAATGAGTCCCCTAGTATAACTCAGATGTTTCTCTCGAAGCTGTGCGACACTTCTTCTGCTATTACTTTGCTCTATATATTTGTCAGTATCATTTCTGGAAGCTTAATTACTATCGTTGGAATGTTTAGCATTCGTATTGCTTCATATGTTTTTCTTCTCTCTATTTGGTCGTGTGCTTTCACAAAATCTTTGCTCTTAGCTTTGATTTAGTACTTCTTTTAACGTAAAGATCATATTCGTCCTTGACCTTATCCCCCCCCCCCAAAATTCCCTTGATATTCTTTCAAACCCAGAAGCATAATAACAGTAATTTTCTGGCTGTCAGTAACCTTGAACTGCTTCCCAGCTCCTACTCCCGGAGTAAGGTTTTTCATGGTTTTCCTTACTCTTCGGGAAATGCTGGGAAATATTTGTTGCTCCATAGACTCAAAACAAAATAACAAATGATAGCTAAAGACGGTGATTTTTGTTGGCACGCAGTGGTGCAGACTGTACATGATCGGCCAGTATTATGTATATGTTATACGTATATATGTATAATCGATTCACACGCTTTGCGGTGAAAAGGATTCTTCGAATCAAAGGAACATTTACTTGCTGCTATTTAAAGAACTATTTCCTACAGTTAATACGTATTTCTTTCACTAAAATAACACTATTTTTAATTGAAGGAAATTTGACTGAAAGAAATGGTTCATTTAAATAGTCGCAAAGAAACATTTCTTAGATTCTAAGAATTCTGTTTCTCTGCGTGAGCTACTGCATACCAACAGAAATCACCATCTTTACTGATAACTTACCAATTTTTTTCATATTTTTTGTAATAATAATAATCATATGCGAAATATTATAATTATATAGCGTATGAACATTTCAATTGGTTATGGAATCCATATTGTATTTACAATAGGTAGCCTCAAGTAGTATCTTTAGGTGGAGCACAGGGTTTAGGATGAACTGTAATTATTTACCTTTTCGTAAATAAAGGTTTCCACAGTTGGTTTTATCCTCTTTCTTCGGAATTGGTCATATTAGGGCGCTCTCAATTGAAATGGTATCCTTTCTTCGTGCCAAAGTCACCTTATTAAGGTGCTAATTCTTTCTTACATTTTACGTCCTACGTATTTTAGGACTTCTGCGGAAATATCATTTTCACTTGCACTTTTCCTATTTTTTAGTTTTAAATATTTTTTCATCTACCTACTTGTCTGTCCTATTTCCTCCCGTTCGTTTCCATCTAGTGCTCCTAGATTCTCGCTATGTTATTCACAATGCCCGATATTTTGAACATTATCATTTGCTCCTGCTTACGAGGTTTCGGCTAGTGCGAGATGCCGCGGGTTCGAATCTCACTCTGATCAGTTCTGGTAACCGTTTTTTTTTTTTGGGCCGTAATGATGATTAGAAGGAAGATTTGGTCCTGCGAAGGTATCTGACAAGCAATAAGTTGCTTAGGTTTTATTTGTCTACCCCGAAAAAGAAATCTGACTATTCTGCTCATCTCATTTATTTAATCTTTCTTTAATATTTCCTAAATTTCTTCATTTTATTTAACCGGTTTTTATTTTCCTCATTAATTTTTGTTTTGTTTGGGTACACCGGTTTTTAATTTTACACGCAAAACACGCATTGAATAATAACCATAATTTCAATTTTAGTGAAACAGAAATTGTAGATATAGAAAATAATATTTATAAGAGACTACTTAAAGAAATGTCGCAACTAAAAAACAATAAAAATTTAATGAACGATAAAAATGACATAAATACTTAAGTCAAATTTATAATAATCTTATAATAGGAAATTTTATGGAAAAAGAAAGACGAATTGAATCGTCGCACACCTTATTTTATTTAAGGCCGAACATAGCAAATCGCAACTAATACAAAACGTTTGAACTTTTGACAAGTGTAGACTACGTCCGCGCACAATAATAATTTTTTTTTATTTACAATGTCAAAGTATGGTTGTCTTTTAAAATTTATTTCACGATTAAATGTTAATAGAGATAACAAATGTGATATTTCTTGACAAACACCGTTTAGTTAAGTTAAGTTTAATATATATGTATTTTAATTAATGTAATTATAAGAAAAATAAAAAAAAAGTACTTAAAATAGTATGCGCTGTAGGGTACAATCAATTTTGAAAAAGGAAAAAATTAAATTTCCGAAAAGTAAAAATCTTTATAACTGTAAAATGAAAACCGGTATACCTAAATAAAAAGAAAATAATCAAGTCAATATTTCCTATTAAGTCCCCGTTTTTATTTTTAGATATGCCTTCAATCTTTGTCCTATTGGTCTTATTTTCTTTGTGTCTTGGTAAAAGTTCCTTATCACATAGTTTTCATAGTTATGTTCCACTACTTTCAATTCCGATTCCGTTTTTCTTGTCCACACAGTTTCTTAGCTCAGTTTCTTAATTTGCCGTGTTTTCTTCTATTTTCCTCAGTTGACCTCCCTATGGGTGGTAATCCTACCTTTAAGCCCTTCTACAGCTCTCTGTGAACCAAATATTGTTATTTTTAGATTTTGTGAATCGCACATGTTGCAAGCTCTCTTGCGTCACATTCTCCATTGTTGCCTAATCTTTATGGATATCTTCGTCCTGCATAGTAGTGCTGAATCTTTTATTTTATTCTTCTTCTATTCTCTGTGATGAATACTACTGTAATGCTGTTGTTTGATTTTCCATGTGAAAATGAGATTTTTTTTGTTATTAATAAACTTTTGTGGACATTTTCTTAAGCTGGTCGTATACCACAGGAGCCATCCAAACTCCAAACAGCTAGATACGTCATTATATGCATGAAGCGCACGCTTCTGTTCGTAGTTGATGTGGCTTCTGCGATATATCAATGTCTATTTTGGATTTTATGTATATCGAAATGACTTAGGGCCGTCAAAAATTAAAAATAATTATGCAAATATTGACATCCTTTGTATGTATGTATATATTCTCTTAGAGATTTTGTTCACATAACAAATGCCGCAACGACCTCTCGAATCACGCATTTACGCAATTATTTCCACCGCAGAACGCATATACAACTTTCTAATTGTCTACATCTATTAAGAACCTAAATAGTACGTCATTGCAGCTCAGATATCATCTACGTTGTTACCTTTGGCATGTGAAACTTCTCGATAGTACACGCTGTGGCTAAGCTTTGTCGGTAAAAAACATAAGACATATGCATCACGGCCATTACATAAATCAATATCGTATAGGAGAGGCAACAATTAAATTGCAAAATCAAATTTCCACATCACACGCAACGGATAAAAACGTCAAATACGCCGCACGAGAGATATATGCGTCCCCCCATTTGATTTAATCATTCGTCTTCGTTTAAATTACGGCGCCTCGTTTGTATTGTTCCATTTTATAACTAATTCCTGCCGTGAGACACGTTAATTGAAATATTTACCCCGCCTTCTTTTTCTTCTTCCTCCTCGGCGTTATTCGCGAACGTGCTACCCTTTTTCTCGTAGAGAGGGTATTTATGATAAAGCTTTCTTTCAACTCCCCAAAGTATCAAGATCAGCCATGGTAGCGGCAATTAATTATCCTTACGTCTCCGGACAGCGAGTCGGGACTTCCTACGAAATTAGAAGAGAAATAAGGGGAGGAATTAGATAAGTTTCAGATGTTCGGTTGCTGTTAGGGAATAAAGTATAAGTTTCTTACGTCCTGTGTGCTTCCCGTCATTTTTTTTTGTTTTGATAGATTGTTCTCGGAGATACGGAGATAACATTGATATATTTATGTTTTATTAAAAGGAAAACGGATATTGTGTTGGAAGGTACACAGGAACATTTCATTTCCTTCTTCTGTCTGCGTTTCTTCTGTCTGCTGGCTCTTAAGACATCTAAGTTGGCTGGACTTCTGAGAAACCGTTGTATTAATTATTGAAGATAAACTGATTTACGAGGTAGGCGGAAAGTGAATTGTATGTTCCTACAGTTGTGTTTATTATTTAATTTGAATATTTGCTTATTTATTGCTCCTTTATAACTTAAAATTACACAAAGGATTGATAAATAACTATCTCCTTTTTGTAATGTGTACCTTCCAAATAAATTGTAGTTCAGGCCCTAAACTTTGCAGAGACAAGAGCCTTTCCGAGTTTGGTTTGATCTTTTATTTTAACTTTATAGCAGCTTATACTTCCTTGATTATTAAATCTCCAACAACTGATCTTCTTTCCACCAATGGCATTAGAAAAGATTGATACCTTGATTAATACACAGAACGGCCTGCAACAAAATATAAACAAAACGAAAACAATATTGTTTACAAATAAAACAACGCATACCATTAACTTACCGCATAAAAATGCAACACTGAAGTCAACTTGTGAGGTCTCCTTTTTGGGACAGTCCGTCGATGCCCGACTAAATTGGAAATTCCATATTCAACAGCTGACCAGCAAGACGAACAGTTTCAGTTATGCACTTAGAATAATCGCGACGACAGTGAGCGTGGAGGCTGCAATTTCTGGATATCACGCATATATTCAATCGCGTTTGTCATATGGAATCGTCTTCTAGGGCAATAGTGTTGACACACAGCACATGTTCGTTTAACAAAAGAGGTACATTCGCAGTATTTTCCGAGAGACACTTGTAAATTATTTTTTATTGAACAAAATATACTTACCGTGTTTGGACTCTATCTCTATTTGACTAAAGGCACTGCCAACGTACTACTTAATCAGCATCAAACAACGCTCACAAAAGTCCAGAGGGGAGTTGAATGCTAACATATTAAAATAACAACATTCATCAAAAGCTTAAATCTATATCAATCAATCTATTCAAAAAAACTTTCTTTAGCACAACACGTATTTTATAATGTTTAGCAGTTTTTTATTACTGGCATTAAGTTTTAAACTGTTTTATTGACTTTTGTTGTTACAAATGTACTTAACTATTTTATCTCTTATCTTCAGATAGTTTAATTATTAAGTATGTATTGTTACAAATATGTTGATATCATTGATACTGACGCTGTTAACATATTTATTGTATTATGTAACAAAAATATTATTATTATCATTATTATTATTATTATTATTCAACTAAGAGTCTACTCTCCTGAAGGCTGAGTAGCAATAAATCTTAATTTCAATTGCCTTAATAAACATTTATCTAAAGATAAACACAGAGACTGATGGCCGAGCAAGTGGCCTTTTCTGGTTTCGCACAAGGTAGTGTAAAAAATTTTCAATTTTAAACTCTATGAAAAATAAATATATATATAAACATAAAAGAAAAAAAAACCTAGAATATCTAGGTAATGTACTAAGGGGTAAGTGCCTCCGATGGTATTGAATTGAAAACCCATGTAAAAGTTGCGCTTTACTTGAAACGGAATGGCCTGCGCACAATTTCATCCCTCCTACAAATTGGTAGGGAGTCTTATAGAAACAATTAACCCCCAGATTACCTTATTTTTTATCACCGTCTCTTTTTAACCAATCGATTTTTTATCACCGTTTCTTTTTAACCAATCGATTTGAAATTTTACAGAAATAATTTGTTTAATCAGTACTTCCATTTGAAAAAAATAGACGTCGTTGCGACAATTCTACTTACTTAAAAAAAAATAAGATATTTTTGCAACCCCCAGAAAAGGTAGTATTATTATTCTTCCGAGCACAAACACCAAAGCCTCTTCAAATATGCTCCTTCAGTCTTGCTTTTTCAAGCTGTTCCACCACAGCAAATCGAATAAAATGTTCACACAATAAGGCTGGGTTATGCTTTATCGTGTGAAGATTTTATGCAATTTGATGTGGTAGAACACTTAAACACGTTGAAAAGATTGAACATAAGCCTGCTGCAATTGTAAGTCTTCGTTCTTTATTACACCGGCCTAATTTCTAGGCAACAATTTGGCATTCGAGAACGTAATATACATTGTGCATCTGTAAAAAATATACTCCGATATACTGGGAGTTTTATAAAAAAGGTGCCACAGTATACTTCATTACTTAAAATAGTACCCCTATTAAATGTTTACATTTTGAAAGGTCTCTAACCACACTCAATTCTTCCCCAGATTATGAAAGTAATTAGCTTTGTGGTTTTTTCTTTTTTTAAGTTGTAGTAGACATCTATAGTCCAGGTACTTGAGATAGGTGCTCATTGTACAGTCCATATTAAATCTCTTACTTCTAATCGAGCAGCTTAGTGTTCTCTATAAAGCCCAGTATCTTGTCCAGTGGAAACTTGAGAATCCTCGAGGTAGATCTTTTCTAGAAATACCTGAGTACTTCCAATTCCTTACATATGCAGATTACATGTAACCTCGTTTTCTTCTGTAATTCGTATCTTCTGCATCACGGTTCGCTTACTCGACCTGTGTTGTATAGATGCCTTTTCAGGGAATAGTGTCCAGTTACCAGCCCAGTAATGGTTTTAGCTTCTTTCTTGCTGCGTCTGAGTAAATTATCAGAGAATTTAGCATCCCCCTCCCCTATTAGCGCTTTGGTATGGGTTGAGCTTCATCTACTGCATTTTTCGTACTTTCTTTATCTAACATGTCAATTCCCTTTTTAGCAGAAAGTCATTCGGGGAGTCTATTACAGACTCTCGAGCGATGAAGTGTCTTTTAGAGCTCTCCTTGGCTAGTTCGTCGGGTATTATATTGCCCTCACACAAATCAGAGATCACCGTGTAATTCGTGCCAGTGCATTGAGGGATTGTTTGCAGTTTCTAACTAGTTTTGACCTAGTTACAATTGCTTTGTGGTTTTTGAGTTACAACCGTCATCAAATATATATTGAAAAGCACATATCCCAACAAAACTATTCCTTCGTCCAAACGCCTACAAACAGCAATATTTTTTTTTTTGTGTGGATTGCCTAAGATTAGGTCAAAATGTCAGCAAATCATCGTCACTAATAGCAATAATGGCTAGTAACTGGTTGTCAAATAGTACTAGCTGCACTGGTGAAAGTTTGAAGTCTTCATGTTTTCCATGAAATCGAATCTCGTTAAAAAGAGATGTTTTTCAGAAATTCTTATACGAAGGCCAAATGATTTCTTTATTTTCAAAATGTAGCCGTCACTGTAGTTGACGGAATAATAAATACAACCTTCTGGGAATCATAAATAATCACTTCAACAAAATAGCTTTTCTGTGGTTCAGTTAGTTCGCAATTCCAATTTCAAACCATACAAAATTTGTTGAAAAAGAAATAGTAAATAAAATGGAGAGCTAGGGGAAATGCTGCGGCACAAAAAACTGAAAGCTTTTACAATAATGGCAACAAAAATAAATAAAGAAATCCTGCGAGTAGCAGAAGCGGTAAGAATACCGAATCCAGCGCCAGAATTTAATTTTAGTACGAAACCACGGACACTTATTAATGTGAACCACCGACGGCTACGTCGAATTAAAGCTGTCATCGTCGGGCAGTTGATTGCTTCTACTTTCTTCTTCTTTTTCCGTTTTTTTTTTTGTTTTCCTTTCACCTCATTAAATTTTTTCCGACGCGTCGCGCCGGCTCCCCGAAATTGCATCGGCAACTTAAGACTTTTTAATTGTCCGCCGGCTTTTCCGGAGACTCCCGGCCAGTTGAATTTATCGCTCTAATTACCGGGCCCATTAGCGGCCGTACTTAATTGGATGCAATATTAATTATAATTTATACTTTTACAGCTTCAATTAAGGTCTGCTTTTTTCTTGTTTCGCAAGGATGTTGAAAGGTAAAGTGTCTGGTTGAAAATCTAAACGATGTACAGAAAAAGAAAAGCTCGTGGTATTTCGAGCTTGAAGCACGACATCTCTGGTGGTAATTGAATATCGGAATAACAACAAAGCTTCTAGAGAACTCTTTGCTGTAATGGAATTGCACCTTAAAGTTCTATGTTAATTAATGAGTTAAGTCACCGGCTTTCTTGTTGTTCTTTTTTCTTTATTACAATTTGATTTTAATCAACACACATCTTTTGTTGTGGGAGCTGTCTGAACTAAAATCCTCAGAAACATTGAAACTTCTCGGCTTTTTGTATATAATCTCCCAATTCTTTTACCCATTAAATTGTACTAGCCATTCTAATATCTTGGTAGTCTGTGCTGCTTTTCAGAGGCTTCTGGCTGGTTATACTATAATATAATACTCTTGGTTCGTGTTTGGCCAAAAATTGCGTGTATTTTTGCGCCCAGAACCTCGAATTCACGCAGGATATGATAAGTTCTCGGTTATTCTATTACACAATTTGCGGGTCGTGTCTCCAGTGTTGATCTCAATTTTCTGCGTCCTTTCAGTGCACAGTGCCCGTATAAGGCATATCTGTTACAAAGCGAAAGTGATTACTACTGAGCTGCAGTAGTTATTCGGTTTTATTTTGATGGTCCTTTAATAAAGGCTTTCCATCAGCTTTCCTAGTTGTTCTATTCCAGTATTCTTTATCTTATCGGTTCTTTCTTTCGATTGCCGAATGTGCAGTTACCGGCAGCAAAGTGACTTTATTGTGGTCTAAGTTAAGCTATTCAATTCTCTAATACACTCCCAAATCACTCTTGGGATTCGCTAGTACCCTCAATATAGCCTGCCTGTCTGTTGCAATATAGAACCGCTTGCTTTTATAATCTGATAACTTCGATTGCACAACGCAATGTAGGATATGTCTCTGCCGGAAAGACAATAACACATTTTTTCTAGTGGAGGGGTGATCATCTCGCTGTGGATTATAGCTCCAGTTTCGTTCTTGCTTTTTGCTTCGTCTATAAAACGGATCAATTCCATGAACTTGTCTCTGTAACTGGACTGCTTCTAGCTTATTTGGTCTGTGTTTTCCACCTGCAACTTTCTGTTAAATAGATATGTCAAAATCATGTGGTCAGACTCAGTTCCAAAAGGTAGCTTTCCACCTGACGGACAATATTATTATGCTACAATCCTGTATATCTTCCGTTTGGTAATTCTTTTAATTCTTAATAATTATAATTCACTCTCGACCAATGGAGAGGAGGGAGGTCTAGTAAGCATTGCGTTACTGATGTAGAAGTAGTACTCATTAAACCAGTTATTCCTAAGCAAGTACGTATCCGTATCTTTCTAAGTGTAGTTATAGCTGTTTATTGTTGTATTTTTATTCACAATACCACAGATACATAAGTGATTATCGTATCAATTTATTGGCATCACATTCATATTGTAAACATATATGCCAAAAAGACTAAATCACCGTAAAGGTGCTCTTCCTTTAGCCTCAATTCCAATTTTTATGGTTTTGGCCAGAAGTATAACACATGAATTGACACACGTCAAATTTGTCTTTTCTATCACTCAAGTCCTCTTCGTTGATGTTAACACCACACAACTTGAGGTTTATTTTGAGATTATAATTCCATTCTGCTTTTCCAAAAAAACCACGAAATGTAAAACTAAAGATGTACGTTCCTGTCACTTTGAGTAAGGTTTTTGCCATGGTTTTCCCTTACTCCGTGGCCATTGATTTTATATAAGTATATTATATATAATCAGTGTCCTTGGCGAATGCTGGGAGATAACGAAAGTGGTTCCATGGACGCATTTAATAATAACTGATAGCTGACTGATTTACAGTAGACTCGCGATTATGTGAACTAATCACATTTCACATATTTTATCATTTTCTCCAAAGTAGTATTCATATGGTCGCGAGGCTACTTTTATTATTTTTTGTTATTAAGAATCATAGGGGAATTATTTAGTTAGAGTAGGATCATTTCAATTGTTATGGAATCCATATTGTACTTAGAATAGGTAACCTCGTGTAGTACCTTTTTTAGATGGAGCACGGGGTTGGGATGATTTGTAATAATTTAGTTTTCATAAATAAAGAGTAGTGTCACTTTGACAGATGAGCGAGCAGGTTGTTATATTATTTTTGAAGCACACCTTGTTTTGGTTTCAAATGACACGACATAATTATATATTCTATCACTATTTATTGGTTCGATTTTATAAATACGGATATTATAAATTACCAATCGTCTTGGGATGCTCTTTCTTTAGCTTTGAGATTTCCTCTAACATTGCGTGAACGGGATTTTCTTATGGCTTCTATCTTCGATGCTCATTTCTTAGTAATTTTCACCTAATTAAAATTTAGAGCAATTTTTAGAAAAAATGAGTCTAATTACATTTAACAAATTAATGTATTTCTGCTTTTAACTGTAATAATTACGAGTAATTTAAAATTTCTCCTCACGTAGGGTTCGAACCCACAACCTCGAGGATAGCCGGACGAGCGCTTTACCAATTAAGCTAGTAGAGGACGAGGTTCGAGCGTTTAAAACTAACATATGTCGATCGTAGATCTTGAAAGGCCGGCAGGACGGCAAATATGCAAAATTATTATTATTAAAATTACATTTAATTAAAAGTTTGTGACTCACAATCAGTTTAATTTTGTCGTTATTTTTATGTAGGTGTAATGTTGATCACCACAAATAAAGAAAAAAAAAAACAAATAATACGCAATACATTTATAATAATACATAAACAAATATTATTGTAAAAACATAAACATTAAACTTCTACATGTCGTTCTCTATTTTGTAAACATTTTATCGATCTAAAATTAAATTCTCTAGCAATGTTCTGTAAAAAAGCAGGATTGATTTCCGTTATGCATCTTTATAGGGAAAAAGAAATCAAACAAAGGTCTAGTCCCTCACATTTTTGTTTTAATAATACCCGACCAGTTTCGCTCTGTCCGAGCATCATCAAGTCAGCTAAAGAAGTATCATATAATAAGAGTGTGCAACAATTATTGGCAAAATGGTATTGTATAAAAAAAATAAATAAATTAGGGAGTAAAGTAAATGGTAAAAAAAAGATACTTACAATTTAAAAGCAGTGGTCAAAATTTAAAATTAAAATAAAATTAGAGAGTGCAAAGTAAATAGTCAAATTTGTATGTAAAACTTGTAAAAAACAGACATTAAATAAAGAATAAAACCCATAAGCCTAAACGAACAACACTTTAAAATTATTGTAAGCACTTCTAAGTCGAGACTAAAATTTAAATAGAGGTAGAAAATTACAGAAAAATACAGTAAACTTGTACCATCTATTATGGAAGAACTAAACTAAAGTAATATTGTGCTTAAGACGTAGTAGAATACTTGAAAACCATCTATCGAATAAAATTTGAAAAAGGGGGCTGGATTTTAAAGAAAGAAAAGGAAGATTAGTTGTGAATTAATAAAAAGTTAAAAGAGCAAAACATACATCACATTTGAACTCTTATAGCTAACATAAATGTTGTCTCCGCCCTAGTTCTTTCTGAAGCTCTCGATGTTAAGTCACGGATGACGCCAATATATTTCACTTTCTCTGGCAATTTTATTTGTTCACTCCGGAGAAAGAGGACTTTCCTTTCGTAAATACTATTTTAGTCGTTGTAGAGGGATTAATGTTAAGATCTTCCTCGTCAATCGATTCTTGTATACCTATAGATTGTTTTGTATTTTGTGCTACACTGCGTTGCTGAATTTACTAAAAATAATAGTAGTAAGCATAGCTGCCTGCGCCTCCACGTTTTGTGTCTTTCATTGTCCAGTCTCATCAATAGCTCATCCACGATTATATTTCATAGCAGGGGGAACATGCTCTTTCGATGCCGTGCCACCAGTTTCTTTCCCATGATAGCAGTGTAAACCGATCTCAATTTAAAGCATGCAGTATATCCACCTGCAGCTGATTTCATCGATCCGTTTATTCCCCGATGCTTTCGAGATTGATGCTCCGGAAGTGTCAAATGCTCCCGCTACGTCTAGAAAAGTGCATAGAAGCGTGTTCTTGATTTGGAGAGCATGAGCAGCTCATGCAAAGCAAATTCTTTTGCTTGATACGCACACTAGTCTTGGTATTGTGGGCGATATGGTAATATAGTGTAATTTGTTCCTTATATGTTCACCTAGCAGTTTTACTTTTCTGGTTTTTATTCCACAGTACTTCGAATCATTTAAGAAATATAAGAGAATGTGTAACGTAAAAGATAAATATGCAGTGGCGTCCAACGTTTTTAGCACAACTGACAAAAATTACTTCCCACTATGCATAGAAGAAATTCTAAAATACCTGCATCAGCAACCTTATAAAATATTTCCTCATTCATCCTCCGTATCAGAATTTATGAATGACGACGAAACATCCAACGACAGAATTTGTATATTAAACTTCCATAAATTTCTACTCCATATCCTGCAAAGCGTTCCAGCAAAATCAATCAAAACAGATCGTGTGACTCGGCACAAAAACTCCCGCCATAAATTCTCATCGGGATTCCCACTTTAAACTTGTGCCGTGACGGCGAATCAATGGCATCAGGTCCAGTAGAAATAGACTTCTCCACTTCGGAGGTTTAATGCAGCCACTCCCTATTTTACGCAGTGACTTACGATATTTTCGTTTTCGATTCCCGACGTCGGAGAGAATGGGAGTTCGTCGAGTGGCGCAGAAGTAAATAAAAATTTATAACGAAACTTTTTAATTAGAAACGTTCGTTTTATGTCTGGCGCAGTCGGATATCCCGCTGCATTACGTCTTTCTGTTCGCTCTCGAAACGAGAACGATGATAATTTTCCGGGGGATGTTACAGGCCAATAAAAATTTCCGGGAGATTAACTGTGCTTAGGGTATTATCGGGCGGGGGATTACATCTTATGAAATATCGCTCTGTTCAGCTAATAATGGCGAAAGGATTTTTTAATATTGTGGATTATATTACCATAAAATGGCTTAGCATATTAAATAAGTAGGACAGTGACTTTATTGCTTTGTAAAACGGAACTCTATTACAAAATCTGCAATAAAAGAATCAATACATTAATACAAACAAGAATGCACTTATAAACAATAATAAAGTAAGATAATATACGACTAAATAAAAAAAAGCAAAAAAAAAACCGGGAAAGTTAGGGAAACTAGGGAGGGTCGATACACCTAATGTTCAGAGTTACGTATTTAGCTAAGTGTTAACGTTATATGTATTATTTTGCGTGCATTGTAGAAGCATTTGATTGCAAAGTATAAACTGATCGTTAAAAGTAGTATGTTGGACGTATAGTTGAAAATAATTAATAATAATAATTTATTTGGCATGCGGATTTGCAAAAGCAAATATGTGCTTTGTCATGTACATACATTAAATACAATAAAATCAAACATAATATATAATTAAAAACAGTACAAACAATTATCAGTTCACATAGAATTCATTTATGCTGTAATAGCACTTGTGTACAAGGTACGTTTTTAATTTTTTTTTAAAGTTAGGGTACTGTGCGCGAGCCTCAAGTCCGATGGTAGATGATTATAAATTTTTATTTTGTTATAAAGGGGGGACCGCTCAAACTGTGCCGTTTTATGTGATGGTATACTAAGGTTACGATACTCGCGTCGCGTATGCCGAATTGAAATGGGCATTTGCAGCAAAATCAGTTAAGTTTTCTGTGTGTATATACAGCGCATTCATATATATACAAACAAGCCAACGGCAGAATACCATTATCCTGAAGTGTTCCCTACATGATTCCTGCTACACAGGTTGAAAAATAGCGCGCAGAGCCTTTTTTTGGAGAGTAAATAATCTTTTAAATTTATTGATCTACCCCATACCATTATTCCATATCTCAGCCGTGATTCGATGCATGATTTATAATAAGTAATAACTACCTCGGTTGTCACATTAGATTTAAGTACCCGAATGGCAAATATAGATGATGCGACCGACCCACAAATGTAATCTATTTGTTCAGCCCATGATAAGGTCTTATCCAGCACGCATCCCAGAAATTTTGTAGTAGCACATTCCGGCACCGACAGTCCATTCATACGCAGAAGTAGTGAAGAATCGCTCCGTTTGTGACAGTCATAAACAATCAAGTTTGTTTTCTTAACATTCAACATTAAACAGTTCTGTTGCGTCCACCTTAGCATTGAATTGGCACAGTCAGTACCTTTTGCAGATAGTTCAGATAATACTTCCGCTGAAAAAACAGTTGAAGTATCATCGGCAAATTGACAGACCTCACTTTTATTGAAATTATGATAAAGATCATTTGCAAATATTAAAAATAATAGGGGACCTAGCACTGACCCTTGTGGTACACCGGTATTACTTATTGTTTTCTGCGAAAATACTGTTCTATTGTTCTGACTGATGGCCACACTGTGGGATTTATTTGTTTCCTTTGAACTGCAAAGTGTATCAATCCTCCCCTACTACAGGAGGCTTGATACATCATACGGGAGCTTTGATACATTCGAAATAAAAAATACGAATTATTGTTAAACATTTATTAACCATTAAAAACTACGAACATCTTTAATTAATGTTGTGGTATTTTTCGAAATTTACAGGAAACGCTCGCTTTTTGGTAGCCCTAGCAGTGCCACCTACTGAGTACGGTGGTGGCAACTTAATAATATCCTCAACGGCTACTAAACACCGATCAGGAACGTCAGGATTGACAAAATTATAAGCAGGCTTCTTAACTCTCATGAAATTTATCGAATATTCCCTATCTTTTGAAAATTTTCATAACTTGTCCCACAAATGTCTGACTGTTTTTTTTTTGTAGTAAACGTGCAAGTACGTAATCATTAACGTTTATAACTCCTTCGAGAAAATTATTTCTTGTTTTTCAGTTTCGAGGCGTTCTTCTACATCACTTATATCATTACTGGATGGTGAGCTAAATTCAACAGATTCACATTCAGATTCCTCTTCGATAATTTTTTGGTTTTTCTTTTTGTTAATTTGATTTTTGAAAATGCGGCTGTAAGGTTTCTTTTTAAACATTTCTTGGTAGGTTGTTTCTTTTCTGAATGCTTATTTTTTATTTTATTCATGTTCGGTGTATCAGTAAGGATTTGCGTTTTAGCAGGCTTTCTGCATTTCATCTGTTTCTTCCTAGGCAAGGCCTGCGGTAACGATTTTATTTCTTCGGGGGTTTTATAAGAGAGTGAAGTTCCAGGGCTATGTTTCGGTGTACACTCTCGCCATGAAGGGTCAGGCCGATCTGTAACTTTTGAAGTGAGAAAATCGTCTTCAGAGAAGATGTGGGAATCGAATGGGTAAATACCACTTTTAGAAAAGCCTTTTCTAATATTTAGCGGGGTAAAAGCTCGTTGATACGCAGTATTAACTAGTGTTGCAATATTTTTCAAACCAATAGTTTGACCAGGATTCTGTACCATAAAATCATCGGAAGCTTGATTAAAATAAGTTTTAAACGGCCCATATACGGCAACGTCCAAAGGTTGTTGTCGATGACTAGTGTGCGGAGGTATCGTAAGTAAAACTATATCATTGTCTTTGCAGATATCTAGTCCCTTGGGAGATATATGGCTATGATGATTATCTAATATTAATAAGACCTTTCTTTCTTTACTGCATTTAACAATTGTATAAAGTGCATCAAATACAACTGAAAATTATCAATTGACATCCAGCCACTTGGGTGGGTCACTGCTTTTGATCCTGGTGGAGCCCCAAGAGTCATATAATCTTGCTCACGTACACGTGGAAATACAAACATCGGGGGAATTGAATTTCCTATCGCATTAATAGTGCAAAGTACTGTAACTGTCTATCCACGTTCACCAGAAGTAACTTTAGACGCTTGTTTTTGTCCTTTTTGGGATATTATCTTGCTTGGTGTATGGACGGTCTGAACTCCTGTCTCATCGCAATTGAAAATTGAATCTGGTCCGAATTGCTCTCTGTTTCATATTATTCGAAGATAATTGTAGAATTCTCCAACGGTATGCTCGTTGAAAGCAGTTCCACGGGAGAGGCTAGTTGGTTCAGATGTTCTTAACGATAACTCATTATTCCTATGCATAAATACCCCGAGCCATTCATAAGAAGCTATTTCATTTTTACTCCAATTTGGAGGTATTTTCTTTTTGTTTGCAACAGCATATATGTATGCGAATTTTCTTGTTTCTTTGGTTGAAAAACCATAATTCATTTTAGCAGCAGTTACCAAATATTTTGCTAAGCTTTTTTCCTCCTCAAAATTGAATATTTGCGAACTCCCAAAATTCGGAGAAAAATTTGTTTGATCTCCTTGCTCTTGATACTTAGCAACATATCTACGCAATGTCATTTTATCTAAATTATATTTTGTAGCGGTAGTTCTAAGTTTGCCTCCGTTGAAAACCTCTTGCACAGCTTTCTTCATTAGCTCCGGCGAAGCAGGAGTCCTGTCTGTCTTCATTTCCATTTAAAAGGCATCCTAGACATAAATATTTTTAATATTACTAAGTTTTGGGTATGTGAGGAGGCTTGATACATGTATCAACTCCCCCCTACGTTAATGTATCAAGTCTCCCTTACACGACATCTTTGAAAAATTGTGCATTTCAAGGCACTTAACCTTAAACGTAACCACTCGCTTATATGTTAAGGTATAGCTAACACAGTATATTAGCATCGGCTAATATACAAAAGTAGACCGTATTACTACACATTTTATAAAACGCTTATACGTACCTTTCAAAAATGTACAAAACCAGCACCAAATTTTACTTTCTCTGTAAAATTCACAAATGGACGTCGCAGAAAAACAAACTGCTACAATATGTGTGAACATGCGCAAACATCCTTTTGTTACCAACGGCACAAAATTCTAATATATCTACACGGCAGATTTAAAAATGTATCAGGCCTCTCAGTGTATCACACCTCTCTAGTTTCTCCTAATATTGCAAAACACGTGTTATATTGGGAAGATTAATGCTTTCTTTATAGCAATCAAAATATTTCTTTAAAAGAAAATCCGTTATCCAAGAACATATTTGTTTGGATTTATAATATCAAATGTACATTCCCAAGATAACTATTTTTTTCACATGATTCCTTCGGCACAGTAACAAACAAAAAAAAGTAACGACTGATATGGTAATCTACATTGCGTAAATTTCATAGCCTTGACATGTAAAATCAGAAATTACTTAAATACGAGGATAAAGTCGAATTGGGCTAAAACGAATATCCGAGGCACTAAGTATTTCATATGAACGCGTCCATCATATAGTTCACGTCGATTTGAGCATGAGAAAAATTCCTGTAAAATAGATCCCCAAATGTCTGAATGTTGGCCAGAAGCGTGCAAGGGTGGAATCATTGCGTTCGATCTGTGCTCGATTTAAAAAACATGCAGACTTCTTAAGCCGTATTGTTACTATGGATGAGATTTGGGTGCATTTCTACCACCCAGAAACAAAACAACAATAGATGAAATGGAGACACTCTTGTTCTCCAAGGCATAAGAAGTTTCGTGTTCAAAAATCTACTGGGGAAGTCCTTGCTTCAGTTTTTTGGGATTGCCATGGAGTAATCATGATTGATTTTCTGGATAAGGGTCGAACAATAACTGGGAATTATTATTCGACGTTACTGACTACTCTAGGACGACAAGTTGAGAAGAGAAGACGCGGAAATAATTATTTATTAGGATTATATTTATAGCGAATAGTTTCAAATATAGCAATGGGAAACCTAACTTTCTTTTTTAACAGATGTACTTCGATTAATGCTCTGCTGGGCTTCGGGGCTGGAATCGCATCCTGGATCTTCTTCCGGTCAACATTTCCACGTCCACACTCGCATGGGGCATCTTCAGGACTGTCGACCTGAAAGTAGAACTTAGTTTGTAATACAAGATACAGGATGTAGTTCCAACCCGGAAGCCCAAAGGAATATATATGGGCAACAACCGCGGAAATCTACATGTTGTGATACTGGATCTGTGATGTAAAGATTACTTAGTAAGTTGCTCCACCCACTAATAGATCCATTTATAAAGTTCGGGAAAGAAATTCATGCTTCATACAAGGATGCGACAAATGTTGAACTAACAAAACAAATAATTCTTAGCCTCGAACAGATCTTCACCGAAGGAATATTATAAATGAGCTGCCACAGCGAAGACATAAGCCTAACTCAACTAGTTTATAGTAGAATCTCTAGAGTATTCAAAAATACCTAAAGTATCTAAAGGAAACCAACTAACTTAGGTCATAGACATAATTAGGCCATGAGACATGGACATTTTGAGGGTCTTAATTGTCGAATTATATATAGCTATCTTGTTGATCTTGAAGGAACCAAGGAGTGATTGGGAAGGTTATACCTACAGCAGAACCAAACTTCAGTATAACGAGAACAAGAAATGAGAGAAATAAATACAGAAAACCGGGACGCTACTGTGATTCTGGAGGACCCATAGGAATTTCCTAACAGGATAGTGTACAGTGATAGAAGACCTACACAAAATTTGGTTCAACACTAGAGATACTAACTGGAGATTGTGCTATGGGATAGCAAAGAATGCTTACCACGTTCTGTGTGAATGCAAGGATCTGGATGCAAAAAGGCAATTTTAGGCGAGTCAAAAATCAACTCAGAAGATTACTTCAGCCAGAGATCTGTACAAATTAGTACAGATTAGTAGAATATTGGAATAGCTGAAATTATTTAATAGGTAAAGGTAATGGGAGACTAAATATAAAAAGCCATGCAGCTGCAGCGTTTTCGGGAACTCCATGTCACACGGCTTCCACAAAAAAAGGAAAAGAAGAAGTAGCAGAAGAAAGACGTGATAAGACATTCTACATATATTAACAGTTCCATCATCTACTGAATTCTATTTTATTAATAAAGAAAAATTTGACTTAACTGCAGTCAGACAGTTACTGCTTATCTGAAGATATCAAAAGTTTAAAGTTGCGAAATGTACTTTTTTAAATATAAAACATAAATGTATATAACCTGTTATTGATCGCAGAACCAAATTTTTAGTACAATTTTGATGAATCAATTAAAACAAAAAGGTATATCAATTGTGCGGTGCAATTACACGATTTTCATGGTTCTTCCAATATATGTCTACCTACTAGCAAAACGAGACTGGAAATGGACACTGGTCAATGATTTAGTTCTCGTCGTGTGCCATAAATTTCCCAGATTGACAATTGCGCACCTGAAATTAAAGCCTATTGTAAATATTTCAATAATTGCTCTTCCGTACATACAATAACCGTACCGCGCTAGCGAGGGCTTGTCAATTATACAAATTTTAATCAAACAGACCATTATTTATGCGACGAAATATCGTGAGTTCCATACTTATTGCTCCTCTGATACTAATAGCGATACAGGGCAATAAAACATTCAAATAAGCGTTTTGTTCCTATCTATGTACTGCGTATATCCACCTATCTATAATTGGGTCGGCAACGAGNATACAGTTTAAAAGAAATTACAAAATGAACAAAATTAATTTAGCTAGCTCAGCAAAATGAATTTAAAAGGGCGCCAGAGATTCTTAAATCTCAGAGAAACTTTTAAAAAGTATAAGAGTGGCGTTTACAAAAATGACTTTCTTTTAAAATCCCAAAAAAATTGAAATGGCAGATTCAGAAATAAAGAACTATTTAAGCTGATATTTACAATCATTAGATTTTTATTGTAAAAGAAAAAAAAACATTTGATACAATTTTACAGGATAAATGAAAAACCGTGAATATAAGATTCTGGCAAAAAACAACCCTGCATAAGATTCTACAATTTAAAAAGGACAATGCAAATCCTTTAGCAAACAATGGAAGATTTGTTCAGAAGATAAATCTCAATCCCACAAAAATATCCACGCGGCACGAAATTTAAACCAAACTAAATTTTACACGTGGAGAAACAAATATAATCTTAAATTGAAATTTAATTTTAAACAGCACAAAGCTTCACTTCACCTTAACCGTGGTGATTAACAATACAATACAAATCAGCCAAAAAAAAACGGAAAATTTAAACTTTTAAACTAAAAACACGAAAATCTCTAGAAATTTTACAATAATTACTGATTCTATATTCAAAAATGTGTCACAACCAAACAAAAACAGCAATAATAAATAAAGAGTTCTTTGATGGATGAATTAAATATCAAAATACCGAACAAAGAATTTAAAATTAAATGAAAATTATCTACATGGTAGCAACAAAAATGAAAAACATATCTTACAACGGCCCCATCATTCAAAGAACTGAGGGCTCCAAGGGAGTAACATCGTACATATAACAAATTAACAATCTGCGTGCGATGACCGCAACGCATCGCAAAGAAAAAACTAGCAAATAAACTATACAATACTGGTACACGCAAAATGTACAAATAAATGAAATTAACTATATACAACTGACCAAATAAAATGATACTAACAATTAAAAGAATTGTGGAAACTCTAACATTGTTTTGACAAGGCTGATTTGGAATAAATAAAAATACACATTTAAATTTCCGAAACCCGGGATGCCATTCCACAGCAGTATGTACATCCATTATTTTCTTAGGCTTCAGAATTACATATTGTCAAAATCAAAGTAGCAATGAGTACGTCACAAACAAGTACATTAAATACTTAAATTAAAATTAACTGTCATTGAGGAATTTAGTTTTGCTGTCAAAATGAAGAATGCTGAACAGTTGTCTTTAAAAGAAAAAGTAGAAATAGTTATGATACATGGCGAAAATTATCATACCTATCGCGAAACAACAATTATTTTTAACAATAGGTATAATAGCAATATGCATATTTTCACTGTTTTAAGAATTGTGATAAAAATTAATCAAACTGGTTGGGTGGTAAATAAATACAAACAATCGCATTGAAAAAGTGTGATTACAAAAGAAAATAGTTTGAATATTTTAGAATCTGTATCTGAATTTCCTATCATGCCAATGTCGGAAAGAGAAGAATTTCTGAAAAATTAATTAGAAGAATTTTAAAGAAAAACTCTTCTCTTTTAGTTCCAGGGCATGAAGGAGGATGATGTATATTTTGAAAAGCAAATATTATTTGTTGAATGTTTTGTTGTTTGTTAGTTGAAACAACCTTCACAAGCAACGGCATTGTTAGTTACCAAAATTGCAGTGGTGGCCTAACCACAACCCGAATTTTCTAATTGAATGCAAAAACCAATATTCGTTTAAAGCTACGTTAGGTGTGGCATAATAAATACTCAAATCGTGGGGTCATTTTTCTTTCGGGAGAATTTGAATGCGGCTAAATATTTACAACTTATAATATATACAAATTTCGACCATCTAGAAATATCGGCCACTTAGAAAACGTAATTAGGCAATGTATCGCGGAAATCAATCCTGTTTTTTTACGGAACGTTGCAAGATTATTTAATAATAGATCGATAAAATGTTTACAAAACACGTAGAAATTTAATATTTATTCTGTACACCAGTAAATATTTGTTGTTGACATTATTGTAAATGCATTCTATTTTATTTTTTGTTCTACAAGTGGTGATTAACGTTTAGACCTATTTAAAAAGAGAGACGAAGTAAAGTGATTTATGAGTTTTTAAAAAATTTTAGTTAGATGTAATTATTTTGTTTCATTTGAAAATTAAACATATTGTGCAGCAAAAATAATAATCCCATTCTAAAGTTTTCCTTTTCAAAGCTATAAAAATTTTTAAACTAAGTAATTTGACATAGTTTGCGCAGTTTTCTCTCATAAATTACACACAGAGTAGGATATGACTGCTGTATGATCTCAATCAACTTTGTATACAAGGTAATTCCGAAAAAAACGATGAAATCTATTTTTTTTGCTAAAATTAAGTGACACTTTATATTTGGATATAACGTCGAATTTGAAACAATATTTATTAATAAAAGAATCTTCTAAACCCAAAAATTGAGATACTTTACTTTTAGTGTACTTTCATATTTTTGACCTTCTCTCCTATATAATTGAATTTTCGGCAGATTTGATGAGTGTTATTTTAGTCTTAAGACATACAGAGATAAATTATGTAAATATTAAAGAAATCATTTTTTTAAAGATATTCTTCGTCAAGTAAAGCCTTTGCCTGAAAATATTTGTCAACATGTTACACACGACTAAACTGAAAGGAAAAAAAAACTCTTTTTGGGAATGTCAAGATAGTACCCAAAAGAAATATAAAGGTGGATGATGACAAAAAGAAAACAAAACAGAATACTTTTTGTACACCTTTAGATAATAAAGTTGAATTTATTATAAGAATGCGTATTCAGTTTATGTTTACAAAGTAGAATAAAGATTCTCAAACAAAAGACAAATGAGTAGATTTTCCGGTCAAAAAAAACAAAAACAAAACACCAATTATATCACTAGACCAAACAAGTACCTCAATCATAAAATTTGTGATCTGAAGAATATAGTAATGTATTTTCTTGCCAAATCAAGACAATGACGCTTGGAAAAAGTTATATTTTTTCTCCTAATATTTCAAAAATAATTCAGAAATACGTTTTCTTATGCGTTTATTAAGGCTTTACAAATTAGATCAAAAGGTTTTGCACAGTAGGGTTATTAAAAATCCTAACAAAAGTTTATACTTAATATCTAGACGTAAGGTAAGCCAAGGCACTACATTAAGTCTGTTGGCTATTCTTCAGACACTAGTAGAAGGTTCACCATCAATTATAGTAGGTACCGCTTCTTCTTGAGCAATTTGTTGTTGCACGGGATGTTCCAAAGTAGCAGGAGAAAACGTACCTGTTTCTTTTAAACAGCGATGGATATTGCTAAAAACGGTTCTAAAGGCACTCTACGAGTGGGAAATCACCGACGATATTCATCAACAGCCATCCGTCCGTTTATATTACACAGTCCATAAACAAAATGAATGTCGCGTATTCTTCATTCGAAACAAAAAAACATGGTAAAACATTTCTTAAACAATGAACATCAAAGAACGCTCAATTAACTTAATTGACGCTTGGTGTCACAATGAATAATAAATAATGAATCACAACCACCCTGACGTTTTAATAACAACGAAATCAAGAGCGACAAGTACCTAATACTTGCCATATAGTGGTCTGAGGGTTATCTAAAACCTTTAGTGCTTGTACCTCACCAGACGAATAGTTTTGGCCATACGTTCATTTTGACATTTTGTACTCGAAAGTGCTCCGCAACACATCCTTAAAATCTAACAGTTACGTCATGGGACACCCTGTATATTGTTACATTTGAAAAAATGGAAAGCTAAAGGTTTCTAAATAGACCGTCAGTTTATGAACAGTCAAATCCTCGCGCTTCTTTTGACAGGATTTGGTGTTTTGTTTAAAATAAAATAAAAAAACTTGCTGTCGAGTTTCAGTATAACGAATTGTTTCTAGAAGCTAGAAATATTTTCGTGTGGTTATTCAAGTAGGGTTTTGAAAAAACCATTTAAATATTATATATACCATTTAAATATTCAATTACAATATGTTCGCTTGTATTTACATTACGGGGAAAACATATGCATAACAAAAAAAGCGAATGACCATTGTAATACCATAGCGTGCTCGAAAAAACATAAAGTGTAACTAACTTCTAAAGCAATAAACTCGAAAGTACATATTGATTCGAAGAGTCCATCAGTTCAGGAGCAGAGCGTCGTAAAGGTGACCTGACTTTTATGGAACCCGTCTGTGACGGCGTGAAACATTCAGTATTCGCGACGCGGAGCGACGCGCGGCGCGGCGGTCTCGAGCCCGGCGCCACCACCTATTTGACTATAATGAATTCACATAATATATATACGAGCAAGGAGGATCTATAGAATTTATTCCCTCTATACATTTTATATATTGCCTGGCGGTTTATCACTTTTAAAATTTTCTTGTTTTGGGAGTACTACTGTCGAATTTAACATTCCGAGTAAAATTTATATGGTTACTTAACAATATATACGAGCGTTTGTATAAATAAAATTACTGCATACCCAGCAATGGATGTCCTTTTCATAGCGATTGAACACCTAAAGTTTCTTTTGTAGTTACAAACAATTGAGATTTGTATCTAAGTATGGAGGGCGATATTACACTGCGACTTAAGAAATCTATTGTGCCCCTTTTCTATCTGTTTTACATGTGCCCTTCCAATCCTATTCCTTTCATTTGTTTGTTGTTCATTTTATTCAAGTGCTGGACATGAAAAGGCCACAGGTTAGATAAGTTTCCCACTTCGATTTCACATGCTCCCAAGCGCCACACCTTTGAGTCGCACAGTACTATTTGTACTGATTTGAGAGCAGATGGATGAATGTTTCATTCCTTTGCTAATCCAAGGTTATTCAGATGTCCTCTCAGTTTTTTCTTCTTTGTTGTGGGAGCGGTCTGACATAGAGTCTTCGAAAACACTCTAGCCTGTTGACTTTCTGTATTTAGTCTCCCATTTTTTTTACCCGTTAAATTATACTTGTCTTTTTCTCGTATTCACACATAATTTGGTAAGCGTTCTCTGTCATTTCATTACACAGTCTGCACTTGATATCTCCAGTGTTGATGCATAATTTTCTGCAGGTTTCCTTTCAACGGGCAGTGTTCTGCTAGGAGACCTACCACGATGCGAAGATGATTCCTATTGAACTACAGTAGTTCTTCAGCCTTCTTTTTTTATGGTCCATTAATAAAGATCTTACCATGAGTTTGCCCGGTTGTATTTTTCCAATATATCTTTCGTTTCTCTTTAATGTAACTTCTTACCTGCTCTCGTGCTGTGTTTGTACACACGCCTAGAACAGATTGTGGGCCTATATATGAAGCAGATGATCCCTGTCTTGCTAAATCATTGGCTTTTTCGTTTTTCCGCCTGCTGAATATCCAGGCACCCATAGCAAATTGATTTCGTAGAAAAAAACCGTGGCATATTTTCCTATTGGAAGAGTGGTCATTGTATTTCTCACCCGGCTGTAGAATCTAGCTTCACTCCCGTCTTCGGTTTTTGATCCGTTTGTAAACTAAATCAATTCTCCGAACTTGTCTCCGTAGTTAGTTTGATTTCAGATTATCTGATCCGTAATTTCTGTTAAAAAGAAATGTCGAAATCATGAGGTCTGATATCATTCCCAATAGGTTGCCTTCCATATGATGGACAATATTATTGTATCCCAATCCTGCATATCTGCCAGTTGGTGGTTCTTGCAATCTGAAATGCCCCATTCTTTTCTCGTCCATTATCACCAAATTGAAAGGAGACAAGTCTAACAGGCACTCCATTGCTGTTGTAGGAGTAGTCCTCATAGCTCCTGTTATTTCTAAACACGCAAGCCTTCGTATCTTACTAAGTTCAGTTATAGCAATTTGCATGGGTATGCATGGGTATGTCTAATACATCATATTAGGTCTTAATCTCTTTCAATTTACAATGGCCTGAAAGTGTTTCTCTTAATATGCGAATATTGTTCTTACTCAAGCTGATGCTTTCTGTAAACCCCTTTTGATTATAGGTTCCCAGAAGAGCCTTAGCTTGCCTGATTCCATGGAGACTCTCCCATTAATTGGATTTTCTCTGCTCCATTTCATTTTTCAATTTCCTCAGTATTGTACTGTTACATATCCCGCAAAAGGGTTTAGGCCCTACGAAAGGTATTACGGCCTCTCTTTTGCAAGATTATACGCTATTTCGGACCCACTTTATCCCTTTCTCCTAGTTCAATTTCTCTAGATATTCTCACACCATCTTGGAACTGATTTTGTGTGAGATCAGCGCATTGATGCTGACTATCAGATTTATTAATACAATACTGAACTGGATTCGTCTTTTAATAGTGTGCATTTCCGCCTGAAATATAGTGGAGTATTTTTCAAACTGTCGTAGTACTTGGTTCTAGGCCCATACATTCCTATTCCAATTCCCTATGCCCTTTTACAGCCATCAGTGTAACATTTAATGGCATTTCTATTCAATTTCAAAATGGTGTTTTGATCTTACTCGCGCCTGCTGCTGCTAAGCTTTGTGAATTCTTGCACGAAGCTATTTTTTCTTGGCATGTCTGCTGTACTAGTACTGCTATTTATCTCGCAAAAGGGTTTCGGCGTTAGAATGGTATTCCAGATTAGAAGATTATTTGTTACTTCATTTCCTTCTGCTCCTGTATGTCCCCGAACCCAAATAAGGTGTTACTTTGTTTCATTTGTTTGACTGTTTTAATTTTCCTAGGCACCCCGAAACCATCTTAGCGCTGGTTACATGTTAACTCAATGCTTTGATGTCTGGTTGAGTATCAGATATGTATTATGATAATCTCTTGCTTTTAGTAAGTTTTATCAACATTGAATTGGACACATCCTTCTACAGCGGCGCATTTTCGCTTTTTAGATACTTGGATAGTTTCCAAAATATTGGTTCTAGCGTCATATATTCATTTCAGATCCATGTATCTCTTTGAAGCCATTCATACAGTATTTGATGACATTTCGGTTCGGTTTTAAGATGATATCTTCATTTCACTCGTTCTTGCTGCTAAGCTTTGTGATAAATTCTTGCACAAAATTGTTTTTTTTTTGACATCTCGTTCAGGGCATATCTTAAGTAAGGGCACATCGGTTTCTTTCTTGACGACTCTCAGTATAGTTCTTTTAGTTGCGATCTCGACTAAAACGTGATTGGGGTTAAGATCCAATGCCGCCTTGGATAGGTTCGCATAACACAAGCTATACATAAGCACTTAAGCACACTAATCTTTACACCTTAGAGGGTTCTTTAAATCCAAGCTTCCGACACATGTCTGATAATTGATCTGACTATTACTGTATATATTCAAAGCAGTGTTTTTCGCTTGCATCCCTAATTTTCTCCTGTAAAGTTTCTCAACCATCAGGACTTTTTGGTCTCATTGGTTACTTCAAGTTTATGCTTATTTTAGAGAAATTTATTTTCTCGAGTCAGGCCCGCACACTTAACTTCCACTCTTCAATCTATTTTTACCCATTAACTTTATGGTTTTAAGACTTTTTCATTGTGGAAACTACCGAGGTAATCTTAGTGGGTTGATATTAAGTACCACTAGTTGACACCATCTTTTCGTGAAATTCAGTCCCCTTTGAACTGTGTTGCAGACGGTATTCAAAATGTTTCGAATACATACCATGCCTTTATTAGGATATGAATAAATCAGTCAATAGTTCATATATTATTAGGTTTCACAGAAGTGCAGATGTACCCCAACTTGTAGTCACCCTATGGTTGTAGCAACCGAGATGGTCTTATGCTCCACCTCAGCCTCCACTGATCTGGTAAAAAGGAGTTGAGGTATCCATCTGGCCATTATATCGTATCTATAAATTTCCTATTACTTAATGCTTTTATTTTTATGTTTAGAGAGGCGCACACTACAGTTTCTTTGTTTTTGAATACATTTTGTACTTAAACTGTGAACTGAATCAATTCGGTCTCAGTAAATTTGCATATTTGATGGAGATACTGGCAAAGATGCAATAGTTCTTGCTCTAAGATACCTGCTATGGTAACAAAAATTTCTGAATTCACACCAACGAAGGCGTGAAGAAAGAATCAGATCATATCATTATCATAATTCAGCCTTGGCATCACCCAACAAGCTTTCGCCAATTACAGGGGCATCGGCCAGCCATGATATTATTACCCTATTATATCATTCAACAGTTAAGAAAAGTTCGAGAGTGTTTCTCAACTCCAAAGAATTAATGAAGGCGAAATACGGCAACACTGCAATTATGTAATACAACGCTGGACATTAATTATTACTATATGTGCTCAAAAGAGTGGGAATAAAATTTACTAAAGAAAATTGCTTACTACCAATACGACCATTGGAGTTAAATGTCGGATAAGGAAGGGTAAATAAAAGTTTTTGCAATTTTAACACTTTATAGTTTATCATTTATTAATTACACATTCATCCTTTTGCTAGGTTTCTTCAACTTTTTAATGCGACAATTTACAGCTGGATGCCAGTATTTTGTCTATTCCAAATTATGTATAAATAATAAGTAAATGCGTGGGCCCTTTTGTGTGCCTTCACCTAGTTCCGAAAGTTTGTTGGATACTATAAATGCTATTTTTTGTTTAAAAGAATCACGCGCCGTATTCGGTGTTTCTTTTTTAATTAAAAATACATTTGCTTTTCTAATGTTATTTTCGTTTCTTGAATTAGCTACACGGATGAGAGATAATAAAATAGGTTTTATCACCGATTTGCTGCTTAATTCAATATTAATTGCAAGTAATAAAATATAAACAGATACCATTTGGTGAAGTACAGAAAAGTAATTACTGGAAATAATCAAACCCTACCCTCCCCACCAGGCAATCGATTTCAAAATTAACCACACTAAAACTAATTAGATTGCGTGAATTTTAATGAACACCTAAAGCGAATTTGAAAGAATATTATGGGTAATCGAATGTCCGCATTAATTAAGCAAAGCAGGAACTACGAAACGAATTGGACCCACCGCTGTACTTGGGATAAAACGGCCTTCAGTAAATCTGCAATAAAAAGTTTCGAGACGCGTTAAATGGAAGCTTTTGTGAGAACAGCACCTGGTGCTTTTAAAATATGCAGTTCTTTGATGATTTATTTGTTCGCTACTAAATTTAAATCTAATTTACCCGCAAATTGAAATTAGGAACCAATTTTCTGAAGCAGATTGAATCTAAGGTGAAAATCTAAAAAAGGGATGTAGTTAAAACACATTTCATTAAAAGTGAAATTAAACGAAATTGATTCAGATGAACCGTTAAGAAAATTTTAAAAACAAAGTTAATGCAACATTCAACACTTATTATGACATGTTTCCAGTTTGTCTGTCTGAGAGATACACAACGAATCATGGGGCATATGTAATTTCTCATTAAATAAACAGAAAGTAATAATGTGGGACATGTTGGTGAAGATGATAATGTAAAATGAAATATCTAGTATATCTAAGTAAAATATACACGAAATGCGAGGTGTAGGTAAGAACCAGATATACAAGCCGAAAGTTCTAATTTTTTCATTTAGAATGAATGTATGTTCCCGACTGTTATATATTTATACGTTTTGTAAATAGTGGTATTTACTTTTGAAACGCACTAGAGCTGTATTTATATATTGTAGTGTTGTAATTTTTACCATTGTATTTATTTCGTATGTAGTGTATGACAAAGCAAAGGGTCCCTAAACCACCGTCTACCTCAGTTATTACATAAAAATAATTCAAGGCCTTGTCGGTAAGACAAATTATATATTAATTTTGTGACTTTTATTGTGTTGTTTCTTTAATTGCTGTGTACCCTAAATTTTTACCTTTACGTAGTTTCATCAGGTAATGTAGGAAATAACTGAAATTCCCCCATATGCTATATAACCCAAACACAGCAAACAGCAGATTTACATGCATAGATTTTTGATGATGCCTTGAAAATGTAACACATTTTTCAAATTCGTATGTTTTTTTTTCAATTGCCTTTAAAATCACAGATTGACATTTGTTTGAGATTAAGAGATAAATATTTGTAACTCACCAAATCCAATAATTGTTTCTTTGTATTGCGTGCAATCTTGAGAGTCGTCTGAATACATCATAAATGAGGTGATATCTGCATGTAGGTGAGTTTCACATTTCCTACCATGAAGTATTCCGTATCGAAATATAGTGGATATACTAGTTTTGCACGATATCTTTTCGTTTTTTTTTCGGATAGATTTTGTTTCCTTTTTCTATATTTCCAATAATTATAAATATCGATTCAATTAGTTCTTTGATGTAGCAACTGCGTTTGTGATACCTAATTACAAAACGTTAAACTCTACAACTTTTTTTGTTTGTAGTAAATAAATAAAATGCACAGAAACATTTATGTTTGGATACAATTTCGCTAATCTACCAGAGCAAGAAATATTTGGCAGGAAGGAGAAGTTGAAAATAAAGCCTACTGTGAGAAACAAAAAGTGTATGTGACGCCCTTAGTAAAAACGAGAGCCACATTTCAGTTACTTGGCCGGAACGTACACCTATAACGTTAATTAGATTGGCTGTTGTGAACACAAGAGGAGTTAATTCATGTTCTAGTATTAAAGAAAATAGCAAGCTCTTATTCTCCTGTCAAATTATACACCGGAACTGCAAATTGCTTTTTCTTTGTCGAAATACGTACAACAAAAATACTCTCTTTAATTTGTCTCCACCGAATTATTTCTGAGATTTGTTTCACCTCTGATGACATCAGAGATTAAATATTTTCAAACTTACTTATTTTTCGTAGTCGAAGATATTCTTAATTTGAACTCTCAATGTCTTTGTTTTCTAGTCGTGGTTTATTCTTCATCACAGGAAAATATTTTAATATTCACACTCTCTGCACTTGTAAGTATTTAGAGCTGTGAGTTGTAAATATGTATTTCTTTCTTCCTTTGTACTTATAGCACAATATACATTGTATGAATACTTTTTCCTGAAAACAACTATGTATACAAAGAAAAGCGAATGATATCTTCAATATTCAATATATTATTCTTAGCACTATAAATGGAATATTGACGATTCTCGAAACAAACAGAAACTACCAAAGTTTGTCCCATAAATATTATTACGACTTTCCACTGTATGTTACTACATGCAGAACGTTCTTAAGCAAAAAAGTTCGAAGCAATTGTTCTTTTCATAGACTTACATATAAAAGATTTATTACAACAGGTATTAAAAGATGCTCGTTATTAATGCTTTTTCGTATAGAAACTCTACATGAGTACGCATTGGAATAGTTCCAGCACCTTATCTTTAATGCAATGTTTGTACAAACATAACATAACATTTATTACTTGTTCAATCCGTACTTACGTTAGTTTGAAGATGATTGAAGGTGATATTGTAGAAATAAAAAAGCAGCTGCATATAAGTAGTTTGCAAAAATTTAGTTCACATGAAAAGGTAATTTTTGTTATCTTGACCTTATATAGTTGACAAAACTAATGGGATTTTGAACCAAGTTTTTGAATTTGGTACCACTAACAGTAAAACTGGCATAATTTCTATCTTCAAAATAAATCAATGATGGTGTGATCTAACCATCGTAGTTAAAAAGAAAATGGTCTATTCACTCACAAATTAAAATAATTAAACATTTAATCGACCAATTTTGTTGTACCAAAGCACTTCCTCGCGCTAGCATAAAAAAGAAGTAAACTGTAAAGAAAAATGTTAATGGTTTAAAATAATTTTCTCAATTGTACAAATTCATTTTACAATTAACTTCTCTAGTAAACGTTAAATATATAAATGTATGGACATAATAAGAAAGGTGAAACAAAATATATTAAAAACAAGAGAAGGGAGCCTCCTTAAAAAAATGGACTGTTTCAACAAAATTTCTATTTTTGGTAATGCCTAATTAGAATTCTTAATAAATAGTATTCAGAATTGAGTAAATCAAATTTAAGAGAGGTACAGTTGACATTCTGTTAAAATTTTATTGACTGCTTGCTGTTAGAGTATATTTTCGTTTTCGAATTTTTAGAGTTTTTCTGCACTCAGAGTTCATATTCATTTGCTATTTAAATTTTCATGCAATACAAGCAACATGTGTTATTTTCTTTTAAAAGTTTATTAGTGCTTTTATTTCTATTCTAACTTCTAGTCGAGGGCTATTTTTTGTTTAAATTAGTCTGTGATTTCTGTAAGCATGTTGGTCAATATTCACATCTAGTTTTTAATTTAACAATACTCTAACTAGATTTAATCATAATTTAATCTTAAATTCTGATTATTCTTAACAGATACGTTACGATTATTAGCGAAAAATTACAATCTAAAAAATTATTAAAAAATGAAATAAAAATGTAATCACAACCATGTTAAATTAAATTTAAGCTAAAAAATACAACCCTTATTAGCAGACATATCACACAGAAAATCAAAACATATCTAATTGTTCAAATCTGGCGCCATATTTCATAAGTCCGCTGGTGGCTAACTTGATGTATCATGGCGCAACGTGTTTCCAACGAAATGTGTATGACTTATTGCTGTCCTGTGACTGGTGGGGTGTTTGCCACGTGATTCCAAATTTTCTTATTTTGATTGTGCAAATTGAATATTCCAACTAGTTTTTTAGAATTTGCAATTGCTTTAAAAGATGGAAAACGTAATTATTTACAAAAAACGTCCTAATATTGTAGACTGAGCAAGATTTTAGTGACGATATTATGGATTACTGGATGCCTTCGAGAATTGTGAAGAATAGTTCCGCAGATATGTTTAATACTCTGTAGTATTGTCGTTATCTATGATGAAGATTTGAAAAGAAATTAAAGAGTGTTTTAAATCTAGACAGTAGTATCGGTGCAACACAGTTGTATTGATATTATATTTAAAAGTGTACAGATTTGAATAAAAATAAAAATACTTATTAAAATTAGTGTATGCTCTTGATATTTCTAGAAGAATTATATCTTGATAATCTAAGCTCTTCAAATATAGTCAATCAAACGCTTTGCTAATAAAATCTTTGCACACCGTTTATGTTAGAAAATATTTATAGCGAAGGAGCCGTTAATCATTTAAGATACTTATTTATTGAAGAATATATAAATAAAAATCCTTATCTTCGCTCACAATAACTGAAATGGGCCTTCCATTTTGATAAAGCGTAGAAAATAACACAGCAATTTCTTCTGTATTTGTGAGAGTGATCCTACATCCTTAAATTTCCTCGGAGAAGCTTTGCCAGAGGTTTTGATAAATCTATGGCTTCATTTTCAATAAGTATTGAGCAAAACACATCATATGTTCCTGCAAATGAGACAGCGAAGGCAAATTCTTGAAAGATTCTGTCGTTAACTCTTAGAATCATTGCATTTCGCATATCCAGGACTCTGTTAATTCAGTATATTGTGTTTTCTTATAATATTATTTTCATTCTAGCTCTGAAAAGTTTAATAAAATAGAATTTAGCTCATTGGAAGAAACATTCATTCATTCAGTTTAGGCGTGGGCACCTATAATCTAGGTACTTGCGCTAGGTGCTCATTGTACCGTTCCTATTAAATCTCTCACTTCCTCTCGAGCAGCTTGGTGTCCTCTATAAAACCCAATATCTTACCCTATAGAAATTTGAGAACCTTCGAGGGCTGCAATAGATCCTTCCCGAAATATTTCTGCCTGAATACTTTCAATTCCGTATCATATGCCAGAATACAGTGAAACTCGCTTCTCCGTAGTTTGCATCTTCTGCACCACGTTCGCTTACTCGACCTGTGTTGTATAGATGCTTTTTCAGAGAAACATGTCCAGTTACCAGCCCAGTAATAGTTTTACTTCTTTCTTGCTGCATTTGAGTAGGTATCAGAGAATCTAGTATCCACAGCCCGCATATTAGCGCTTTAGTATGGAGTTGCACCTTCAGTCGACCTCCATTCCATTGTACTTTCTTTATATAAATAAGTCCAGATCTCCCTTCTTGCAGAAATCCTTAGTAATGGCACATGGGCTCTGACTATGAGTGCTTTTAGGAGCCGCTCTTTGGGTAGTTCGTCAGCGATATTACATTGCCGTTTATATCCTCATGTCACCGCCACCCAAATCAGAGACACCATGTAGTCTCGTGCCAGTGTACTAGAGTGAATTGTTTGCAGTCTCTAACTAGTTTTTGACCTAGTTACAAGGGTTCGAGACTGCTTGGATCGCAGCCTGTCTGTCATCGTTATTACTTATTTCCTCCTCGCGTAGCCCCCCTTTTGCAATATTCTGCACAGGCTACAAGGGCGAATGACCTCTGCCTGGCAAGACCGTGTATGTTTCCCCAGGATTATGAATATCCTTTGATTAGGACTGGGCCACAACAATACCCAGCTCCTGTCCCTGGCTGGATTTGGATCCGTCCGTGAACCAGTTATAAGAAACAGTATCTCAACTGACTGCCACAGTCTCCAGTTCGATATGGAGATTTTCACCTTTTCAGTGAAAATAGTTTTCAGTGCCATACTGTCCGTGGCATTTGAAAAATGGCCCGCCAGCAGCAGCGTGATAAGTGTATACTCCCACCTGAAGTGGGATGCACAGGTTGTTGGCTTCAGTCTAAGGTCGCTTATTGCCTCCGCTTCAATAAAGTTCGCGGGGGGGGGGCCTCAAAAAGGGGCAAACTTTAGTTGACCAGTGTACCCAGCATGCCTCTCTGACAGCGGTTAGCAGCTTCGCTGCGGAGGACACTTCTTCATCCTCCACCAGACTATCCCGTATGTATCGGTGGTTTATCACGGCGTATATACCAATGATCACCCTCGGCTTTAGTCCCAAGTTTACCAGCAATTATCCCTACAGCACCAAAATAGTTGCGTAACCCTGGTCGTTGTTTAACTAAGTGATTATTCCAGCTAAGTCGCATCGAGGGTACACCCACTTTATTCCGTGGTTAATTGTAACCTGCCCAACGTCTAACGCGCCTAGGTCATTGAGTTTCCTCGCGTTGGTGAAACCAACCAACTTTATTTTTTGTGGATTAATTGAGAGTCGCATTTAATATCCAATAATATATAGTTCGGTAGAGAATAGACTATTCCTTCTCACCTAACTTTTCTTATCTAATAGTCTTTTAGTATCGTCGTCTAGACACACACAGTCCTACACATCGGCCAAGTGTGGAGCACTGGTTGATTGCAATGGGCACATTATTTGCTTATGCCTATACCGGGTGAAAAGTTGCTAGCTGTCGATTGCATTCTGGGCGGCTGGAAATGGGAAGGACTTCATGCTTCATTCTTGCCTTGCTCATTATCAACAAATGGGGAAGAGGTAAATCTCCGTCTTCTCCTATACGCATGCGTATATTTTAAAACGTATTTCCTATTAAATCTAAAAATCTGAAATATTTGAATAGAAACAAACTGGTTTTTCCAACAAATATGTTTTATTTGAATCAATATTTTCTTGCTTGGACACTAGAACAATCACGTTGTTTCGGTCAATGCGTTTGAATGTTGTTCTTCAAACAACAGAAAATGTTGGGCCAACAAATATATGTTTTAAGGTTATTGCCGTCTAAAGTAGTTGTGTGTACCAAAAGACAAAAACTCAAGTAAAATGAAATTTTTGTTTTCACGTTGTTTGCTGTAAGATATGACGTATTTGTTTTAAATAAAAATTCTTTGAATCAAATAAATAACATCCGAATTTCGATGTTTTTTGATTTAAAGAATTCCTTTTTCTCAGTGCATATTGGCCTTAATTTAGTTGAAAAATGACCTGAAATATGACAATGATGTGCGCTTAAATGATGGCAATGATTAGTTACTTTTGAAAGATCTATAATTGCACCTCATAACAATTCTGTAAGAATTTTTCGTCTTGATTTATTGCTTTTCAACTTCGATTTATTCATTCTGTCTGATATTCTACAAGTAACGTTCGCATATTCTAAATCCTCAATAATACTTTGCCGTGGCTGTTAAAATAAATCACAATATCCTAAAATTGGTAAACTCAAGTATTTATGTTTTTCACTATAAATCCTGCACGTCTCGCTGAAGGGGCTCCAGTCACTCTAGATATTAAACTCTCTTCGGTTTCGGAGATCTTACGCGGATGTCGTCGTCGAGATCCGGAGCGCAACGTAAAATTAGCTCACATACCGTGATGTAGTAGCGACGTCATTAGAAACCGTGTAAATCCTAACAGAAACAAACATTCACGAAACTACAGCAGGTGTTCTTCATCATGAGCCGCACTTAATGCTTCTGTAACGGAGGCTTAGATGGTAGCGATGGAAACGGATACTACGCGGGGTGTGCAATGATACCGAAATAAGTGCGAAAATTATACTTGTAATTTATGATGACAGTATTGCCGTTTTACATGCACTCGGAAAATGTATAAATATCTAGGCGTATGTAATTCACGATAGGTGATAATAAGGGTAAATGATGTCTGTAAATTTGATTCACTCCACTGGCTTCCATAAATGCCAAAGCATTCGCTATGTAATATGCAGATGGAAGTTGCTGCCTTTAGAGTCGACCAGATGAAACTAACGTTGTTTCTGGTGTTTTTTTCATTAAAATATGATCTAGGCGGATTCAAGTATCACAAATTAAAGTAGGTTCTTCAACATCTTTCGTTTTATCCTTAATTCTTCCTTTCGAGGTTTGTTAGAAATTAATAGTTTCTTTCCGAATTAGGCAACGAATACTTACACTGTAAAAAATATTTTAGTGAAATTACGGGTAGAAAGTCTCTTACGAGTTTGCAAGTAAGTCTAGTTCATAAGGTAAAATTTCTACCATCCTACACTGTTGAAAATTTTGACACTTTTTTGACTAATTTAACAGTCAGGAGAGGTCCACACTCTTTTCGTGTTATTGTGTCGAGAACTATACGAGTTTAAATTTGACAAGCAAAGATAGTCAAGTATTGTCTATTGCTAAGGGGTTATTTTGTCCAACTGACACGTGGAATTATAAAATACTTCTAATCACATTTTATTTGATCTAGACTAGACAAATTTACTAGCTGTTTAACTAAATGAATGCGATCTATTCGTTTTCCCAATTATAAACATGCAGAACCGCTCATTCAAAAATGTTTCAATTAAACGTGCCAATCTTAAAATGATTTGATTTTTTGAGAATCATTATAAAATTAAGTGAATGTTTATGCTATTTGACTCAAATCTGAACTAATTACGTAAATAGATGTTCCCAATAGATCTTTAAGGTGTTGAAATTTTTATGCACACTCGAATTAACGTTTAATAACCACAAGGTTGCACTTTGCAGGCCAGTACACGTTTAGTGGTTTGTTTGGATAAGTAAGTAGGCAGAAACAAATCCGAAAACAGATACACGTGCCATGCAAGTGGTGCGTATAATGCAATTAGATTAGGTGGGGTTTCTATATTTCTATCCGAGGGAAAAATTTTGATTGGTTGACGCTTCTGAATGTCTAGAAAAATAGTAAATCCTCATATGTGAACAAAGAATTCACACGAAATTTTAGTAACTTTTGTTCTACTAAACACACGTAGTCAACTCGTCTGGCAAAGTTTGTAAAAATCAACACTAAAATATTTGACTGGCGCAAAATTAACGCCAATACCGATAATATTTTCAACAGCGTGCGTTGAAGTATTTTCCACATCTTGTTCTGTAAAATTTTTATCTAATCTCCATATAAATTGTATATTTACCAATCAATTTTACGAGATAAACCCGTTATTGAAATCAAATCTTACCGTTTTTAAGGTATCTAAAGAGATCGATTTTTCTTCAATTGCTTCAATTGCAACTTTTAATAATCCAAAATGTAAAAAGATGGTTTCATATCTATTAAATATTGATCTACCTAGGTTTTTATTTGGAAGTGAGAAAAAGGCAATTTTAAATATTGAAGAAGTTTCAGTTTTACATAGAAAGCTAGTCTAGCAGTGTTTATGTAATTTATTAAGTATATACGCTGTTAAAAGTATTGACTAGTTAGTAAGTGATAGCATCTACATGGTTTGTTTCATCGTTCCGTCCACTACGACCACTAGGGTCTATTATAGAGCAAATGTTATCTTAGAGTTCATACAACAAGCGTAGGCTCTTAAGGTAGCTGAGTATCTTGCTGAATGAGATTGTTTTCAAATCTTCTAGAGAAGGGCCAGCCTTTCCGAAGGTTACATACACAGTGGCAGAAAATATGCTCAACTGTCACCTCGTTTTCTAAACACAGCCGTCATTCAGTCTCATCAGACACCCCGATTCTGTGTAGATGCTTTCTGAGTTTGTGATCTGTAAAGACAAACATAACCACCTTGACATTTTTGCGGTCAAGTTCTAGCAGTTCCTTGATTCTGGCATGACTAGATGCAATACACTCTTTCACATGCATGAAACCAGGGCAGTTGTTCCAATACTGGAGCATTTTCTGGTCTGCCCAGAATTTTACATGCGGGTTAGCTAGGTTCCTAAAACTGCTGCACAGCACCCTTCTTGGCAATGATGACTGCTTCCTCACTTCCACGAATAAGTACCCCGATTAGGGACAGATTAGCCATCCCTAGTGTGTTTAGGGTGTGTTTACAGCTCCAGGTTAGTTACGAGTTGTTTCATTGGCAATTCCTATAATCTTGGAGATGTATAAAGCGGTGACTTTTCGTAATTACAGTCCATTTAGATCACTCTTATCAACTAATCTACTAGGTTTAACGCGCTCAACAATATTATTTCTTTTCAAACTGTCATATATCTGTAATAATGTATACTTTTGTTGTGTATTATTGGCAAGGAATTGCAGCTTGCCATGAATAGCTTGGTACGCTTGACGTAAAAAATAAATCCCATTTAAGATGCATTGCTACTGCAGGCATAATTTCAAATTTTTACGCATTGCTGTCAATAATGACGATGTTTACAAATTAAAAATGTATATATAGTGACGAATCTACAAGTAAATCGTAATACAATTTTGACACCACACGCTTATTATTTCATGACTAGGTATTATAAGCTGTTTTGTTATTCTGTCATGGCGCTCTGCTAACTGTTTTTGTATATCTGCCCTAGCATGGCACACTGGAAACACATTAGAAATCTACAAATGCAACATAAAATGTCAGTTCATCGTGTAAGTATTTTGTTATTAGTAATTTTAATTCGACAAATAATCGCTGAACATGAGTACTAAATTGCTGCAGGTGCGTTATTTTATATAATAAAAACATTTTTTATGCATGTTTTTTTTACTAACATTTGACAACAAATTGCATATCACACTAGGGTTAGAACCAGGTTAGAACTAGAGTATAGGATATAATTACACATTTTTTTTTAAATACTTATAAAGAAATAATCTGGATTTATCTCTGAGAAAAATAAGAGTTATTCTATACAAAGCAAGCGGTAAACGCACTGTACTAGTCACATATTTCAAACAAACAAAGCCACTTGCGACTATATAACGCTGTTATCCGCTTCAACTTCTTACATACATCCCGTTCCTTCCTCTCGGATAATAAATTCGGAAGTAAATTGGCACCACAAAGGCGAGTTTAAATTTTTCAAGTCGAACCTTTGCCGTATAGGATGCCCTAACTTTGAGGCATAAACCTGAATGTTTAATACATTTGAGTACGTAACGGGGCAGCGTTTGAAAGATAGAGTATGCAATATTAACTGTGGAGTGAAGGCGCAGAGGTAAAAGATGAATAATTTATCGGTAATACCGGTTCCCTGGAAGCTGACCATACTGGAAAGATAGAATATGGAACATTGACCCTCCACTAAGGAAGCTTTGTGGGGTGTTTATAATTAATATTGATGATGTTAAATTTGCGACACCCTTTAACGGCCCTACCGTTTTTGCTAATATTAATGTCTTATTCATAGGTATATTGTATATATGGATATTAATAATATATATTTATGTTAAACGTAATTTTAGTAATTAGTTATTTTATTATATTCTAAGTATCCAATGAACGATATAAATTGAAAGGTTAGATAAGAGTAAATAAACTCGTTCTTTCGTTCATACAGCAGCTTAATATGTGATTACTAGTTTCGGCTTTTAACAGCCATCTTCAGATCAACGTCAATAAGTAACATTGTCTATCATTAAGTTAAAAAAACACCAAACATGAATAATAAATTACGTGGACACCAACATTTATATATAATAATTGAATCTAAATTTAATTCCAATGAATATAAGAATATTTTGAAATAGTTTTTCTTATATTCTAAGGCCCGTTTTACATTATACTTAATTTAGTATGAAATTTTGATATAAATTTGCTTCTAAATATATGAAAGAGTGTCATACACAAAAATTTGTTTCTAAATTTCGCACGAAATTTTGTACTAAATATTTAGAACCTGTTCTATTTTCCTATAAACTTTACAAACAAAATGCGCGCGCGCAGTGTGTGAATTGTATTTGACATTAGGTAAGTACAATAGGTTATGTCGGTATTTGTCGCACGAATGTAAGTGTTTATAGTGCTATCAAGATCGATCTAATTAAATATTTGCATTCCGTTCCAATATCTAGGGTGGAATAGACAACGCAAAAATTCACGGTGGAAGTTGTGCCGACCTATAACAAAATTCGTGTCGTCTGTCGTATCGTGTTATCTATTTTATAAATGTCGTGGTCGCGTCAACAGGTCGAAGTGTTAATTGAGGGTTTTCAAAACGATCCCTGCTTGTATAACGTCAAAGCAAAAAACTATAAAAATAAATATGCTAGGAGTCAAGCATTAAATTATATTCTGCAAAAAGTTTTACCAATTAAGAAAGATGTGAGAATAAACGACCTTAAAAGCAAATGGAATGGTTACGAACAAATTTTTTGAACGAACATAAAAAAGTAATAGGTTCAAAAAAAAGTGGATGCGGCAAGGATGAGGTATATAGACAAGAAATGTAATTTTTATCATTGTATAATTATTTATTAATGAAATTGTTTTAGGTATATACACCCACGCTGTGGTATTATGATAAACTATTATTTATATTAGATTCAACCGATGCAAGACCATCCACTGATACCATCGAAAACACAAGATTATCAATTGAAATGTCTGAATTTGATGACGAGAATTATGAAACGCCAATAGAAAATTTAACTGAGGTAAATTAATTAACAATATTTGATTATTCAAAAAACCACACAAGTGTCTACTTTGATTTGTAGGATTATATAATGAGGCATCTGATCTAAAACCCATACTTCTAGAGCAAGTGTCACAAGCCTTTGATCAAGATGGAAATATTATATCCAGTTTTATCCCAACATCCACAGAATCAATTTCAACGAGAACATAAATCAAATAAACAGACGAAAACAACGCAAAGCAGTTCCTGAACCAGAATTTGCTTAATTAAAAATGCAGCAACAGCCATATCAAACATAACAAATGTTTTAGAAAATCGAGCCACTAATAAACAACCAGCAACTCTGGCAGGAGAAATATTGCTAGTAAACTAGCAGATATTCAAAGCGAAAGTCTGAGAAATGAATCAGAATTTCACATTATTAAACTTTTATACGAATATAAGCAGAAAGACACAAGTGATTGATTGTATAATATTTTATTAAATATAAAAGTTATAATCTCCCTAATAGCCAAATTTAAATTTTCTGCCACTATTTTTAGTGAATTCAACGAAAGGCATTAAATATAATTTAATTTTAAATGCAGTACAAAATGGTGGATAATTTTATGTTTTAACGGTAGAGGTTACTAAGAATAGTTGCGCGAAATTTAAATTTGGCTATTAGGGCTACGTAAAAAAACATAACATTTTCTTTTAGAGTAATACTTATTTCAAACTTTGAATTAAAATTTATTTTTGTTCATAAATTATGATTTTTCAATTGAATTCCTGCCATCGAACCATTCCAATCGGAGAATTAAAATAACTTCTATATTCATCCCTAACTTCTCTTGCAAAATTTGCAGATCTATTGCCACTCTGTCTGTTGCACCTATCTAAGGGTTTCAATATTTTGCCTTTGCAATTTCATCTTTATCTATATAGGTGAGTTTTTGGCAGAAGAGAGAAAATTGTGCAATACCACACAAGTCATTAAATTTTTTCAACTTTGCAGGTGACAGTCCTATTGGAATTTAATAAGACTCTAAAACGGTTAGCTAAAATTCAAAAGAACTTTCTATAATTCTTCTAACTCGTGACAATCTATAGTTAAAGATTTTGGAATCATGATCTAATCCTCGAAGAGGATATGGTTTCATTAAATTGGGCAGAAGTGGGAACGCATCGTCCGCAACTATTACATATGGAACTTTCAATTCACGTTCTGGCAAATTAGTAGCTTCGGGAAAATTTAAAGAATTGTTTTCATAGCTCTGGATAATTACTTCGTTGAAATACTCCCCATCGCTATCCTACCATTAACACCCTACATTAAATAGGTAAACTTTGTAGTCAGCAATCTGAAAAGTCCAAGTAGCACTAACTATTGTGCGCTTTATAATTAAAGTAATAGGATCCATCAAAAACTGGTGCTTTAAATGTTACATGAACGTAACCTCAGAATAACTTCCGCGAATGAGCAGGACAAATGTAGTCAAATTTCATCTCAATTAACCCAAGAAAGGATGAAACAAGTATTGATATTAGCTGATAGCCAAGGGCGACATTGTTCCGAAATATTCAACAAAGCGATGATGAATTTACCCCATACGTATAAACAAACAACTTTATTTAAACCCAATGCTAAGATTGACGCAGTTACAGAAGACCTGGACCAGCTAACAAAGAATTTCGGCATCAATGACCACGTCGTGATAATGGCAGGAACAAATGATGTATTGGCAGGTACAACAGTAAAGGACGAGACTTTGGAGCGAATACGGCAATGCTCACGCAAACCAAATGTAGTGTTAGTACCAGTACCTCTATGTCATCGCAAACCAATCTTAAGAAGACTCACCTGCGAATTTAATAATAAAATTAAGGACTTCTTTAAAAGCGACTACAGCATTCGTGTTCTCGACTTATCGGCATTATCAAATGTGAATCACATCTCTAAGGATGGTATACATCTCAGTAACCTGGGGAATTGCGACTAATAGAAGACATTAGCTACGAAATAAAATTTGTGGACGAGAAGATGAGGAGAGCTTACTCGTTAATGGGAATTTTGCGACATACAGGAAAACGAGTGGACGAGCCCGTGTCGCCGCCAGCTACGGAGGAGTTATTTAGGGACGCTAGTGTACAAAATTTTTAAGTGTATCATCGCCTCAACCAGGTAGGCTCGAAAATGTGGATGACGGTAAGTTGCTTAAATTGTTTTATATTAATATACAAAGTATTCGAAATAAAATAAACACGTTGAACTCATTCCTATTAAATAAAGGGTACGATGTCATCTGCATTTCCGACCATTGGCTTACGGCTGGTGAAAGGATGTTATATAACTTGGCGGGATATGAAACAGCAGCCATGTACTGTAGAGAACAAAAAAACTGTGGAGGCACAAGCATTTTTGTAAAAAGAGGATTATCTTGCTTTGAAATGGTAAATTTAAGTCAATTTCCTTTAGAAAGTGATTGTGAGATTAGCGCTATTAGTATCAAGGATGTGAATTGTATAATTCTTTGTGTATATAGAGCCCCAAATGGCAATTTAGAAACCTTTTTTAGTAACATAGATAAAATATTGAACAATTGTATGACAAATAATTTCATAGTGGTTGTAGGAGACTTTAATATAAATTTGAGTGAGAATACTACCGCTAGTGGCACTCTCATAGCCATAATGGAATCTTATGGATTGAAATTAAGTATTCATACCTTTACAAGGGTGGGTAAAACTTCCAATACATGCATCGACAATATTTTCACCAATCGTCCGTGTTGCGACCCGTGTGTTTTGGACTTACCGTTGTCCGATCATAGGGCGCTGTTGGCGGAGTGGAGGGTTGGTGAAAAAGCTCGGAGGGAATATAAGTTAGTTAGACCGTTTAGTGTTGCAAATAAATATGAGTTCACGCGGATAGCTTGCGCAAGAAAATTGGGAGGATGTATACAGTGAATTTTCTGCAAACTCTAAATTCAACGCCTTCTTTAATGTATTTGGACTTTGCTTTGATGCCGCGTTCCCAGCAAAAAGAGTAATTAAGCTGAGCAGAAAGGTCTGAAAAAGATAAAATTCTGAAACATAAAATATTGTCTGATCCAACTGCTGTCAATATGAAAACGCAACTATGTCTGCTAAAGGATCTATCTGAAATAAATAGTGAAACAAAGGAACAATATAGAGAATTCAAAAAAACTTACGAACATTATCTGCAAAATTTAAAAACTAGCATAAATCATTCGCTTATACTAAATTCGGATAACAAATCAAAAACAGTATGGTCCATTGTAAATTCAGAAATTGGTAGAGACAACAAAAAGACGGGAAACGGTAGCATCACAGCGGATCAGTTTAACAATTTCTTTGTGAATGTTGTATCTGACATTGCGGGCGGCTTTGCGCAGGTGGATGGGGATCACGAGAGATTTATGAGTGCTGCAAATTTACGAGTTGGTAGTCCAATGTTCTTTTCTCCGGTCACGGTGTCTGAAGTTGATAACGTCATTAAACAATGTAAATTAAAACATTCCACAGACATATATGACATGAATATTGCCGTAATAAAGCATGTGCGTTCGTTAATTGTTGGGCCGCTTACTAGTATAATTAATACTATGTTTGAAACAGGTACCTTCCCAGATAAATTAAAAAATGCAAAAAATTATTCCTATCCATAAAAAAGGTAGTCTCCAAGATACGTCAAACTACAGACCGATATCAATCTTACCAGTCTTTTCAAAAATAGCTGAAAAAATTATATTAAATCAACTTTTATCTTTCATGGAAAAATTTCAAATTTTATCAAATTGTCAATTTGGATTTAGAAAAGGGCGGGGCACTGTCGATGCATTGCTCGGGTTGACGGACGCTATTGTGGCCAATTTTGAGGAAGGGATCTCTAGTTTAGGCGTATTCGTGGACTTGAGCAAGGCATTCGACTCTGTGTCGCATAGTATACTGTTAAGTAAGTTAGAGTATTACGGTGTGAGAGGCAAGGCTTTGAAGCTTTTCGAATCATACCTCTCGGGCAGATGTCAGCGTGTCTGTTGCGACGGTGGCTACAGTCGCCCGCTGACTATGGAGTGCGGGGTACCACAAGGCAGCATATTGGGCCCTGTTCTTTTTTATTATATATAAATGACCTACCCGCATCAATGCATTATCACACACTGCTATTTGCAGACGATACCACTTTCCTGCTAAATATCGGGAAAAACGAATGTGCCACTGACGTCGCGGGCACTGTGGTCGCCGTCGCTGATCGGTGGTTCGCTGCAAATAAATTACGCTTGAACACCGATAAAACTAGCGCCGTAAAATTTTCCATGGATAGTAGGTCGAATTAGAACAAACAAAAATTTCTGGGTGTCATGGTGATTCTCGGCTAAATTTTAAACCTACACGTCGAGGATTTATTTCTCAGATTGTCCTCGATCATTTACGCCATACGAAGGTAAGAAACACAGTTGGTCTGGAAGCAGCAATTACCACGTATTACGCCATGTTTCAAAGCACTATTACTTACGGAATACGGGTGTGGGGTACAGTGGCGAACATCGACAAATTGTTTGTGCAGCAGAAGCGGGCGATACGTGTGATTGCCAAAATTAATAATACAGAATCTTGCAAGCCCTACTTTCATCGTTTCAAAATTTTAACCTTGCCGTCCTTGGTGATTTATCATAATTTAGTCCACGTTCATGTCAATTACGAAAACTTCAGTCATAATTACAACTTTCATAACTACAATACAAGAAAGGCACAGAATCTGGTGATACCTATACATCGGCTTGCGCTCTCGAGCAAGATGCATGTCAGTTACAAACTGTATAATAGATTACCATCCTCGGTACGTGAACTTTCACTGTTAAGGTTTAAATCTCTTTTGAGGGACCATTTGCTAGGAGAGTGCTACTATCATGTGGATGATTTTAAAATGTAGCGCGTAACTTCTTAATTTTATGTATGACTATCTTTGCACTTATGTCCAAAGATGAATATTTTATTATTGTTATTGTTGTTATTGTTGTTGTTGTAAATCCCCCATAGGTGTAAATTTACCCCAAAAATAGGAGGTAACCCAGTTGCCTCCTATTTTTGGGGTAATTTTACCACATTTTTTTAATGTGTAGATTAGAGTAACAACAAAGAAATTAGAAATAATTGATTATTAGGTTGTTTTATTATCCAGAAATATTAAGTTTGAGTTATCTAATAACATGTTTATGTCATTTAGAACTTAATGCAGATTCTCCACTTAAATATTCAAGATACACCATATATAATATTAGATTTAATTTTAATAATTTCTGAAAGATATATTAATTAGTTGGATTACAGAGAGTTTACAAGAATTTCAATAAATTTTTAAATTTAATAAGCAATGTTTTAAAGAGTAAACAGTTTGGGAGAAAGGTAGATAAGAAAAGCCAATGGTTACTAAGAATTGGTTGTATTCATAATACAAAGATCTATAGTTGAATGTAACCATAAAATAAATTTTGACTAACAAAATACATCAAAAGATCTTACAAATTGATTGAATCTTGAGTTTGGAATTGGAGCTTTTTATTTTTGTTGTCCTGTTAAAAATACCTCTGCAGAACTTCTAATGTGTTAAAAGCCTCTTTTGCGTACTGCAAAATTAAAATTAAAATATGCCGCCATTATTTGTTGTAATGCAGAACGAAAAGAATCTGTTTGGTCTAATAACTGTCTTTCTACCATTAAAGAATGCGACTTCACACTTCCTAGAAAAGAAAAATAAATGTAAAAAGCATATGAAATAAATATATTTTTATTAATACCTTCTTCCAAGCATATTATTAACGATGTATTCACCTCAATTTCTTCAAGTTTAGATTTATTATAAAATATATTGTATGTATACATTAGTGCTGCGAATCGAAGTCCCTTTATGTGAAACCGGGGTTTGGATGCAGTGATTAATCGTCTTCAAAACAAAAAATTGTAACCGGTAAAACCGGTTTTCAAAATCAAAACCGGTTTTTAAAATCAGATTATTGCGCCTTAAATAGGTTTTTCGAATTTAAAATACATAGCACTTTTAAAAAAGTAATGCGTATTGTTTTTAGCTTAAAACTGGTTTTAAAAATCGATTTTAAAAACTGAATTTTAAAAACCGAATTTTACTAAAATCGATTAACCGGTTTTTGATATCTGGCGATTCCCGCAATATACTAGTATATACATAACTGCTGTTGTGATTAACTATTGAACTCAAATTTGTCGCCCTGCGGTCCTGCACATTTGCATGTATAAGTACTTAATACCTACTTTTACTTTTGTATTGTTGACGAGATGGTGAAATAATCAGTATACCTACATATACATATGAAAACATAATATAATATAAATACATGTAATAATTTGTTCATTAAATCCTAGAGTAAAATCAAAATAGTCCCTTCCTTACTTTACTTGTATCGTCACTTAACAACGAAAACATAGCCTCCAATAACGGCAAGGCACTAGTCTTTTTATATTTCCAAATGTTTAATGAAAGAGAAAAGAAAAGAATTTACTCCTTCAAAACTAAGATTTTCTGTTTAAATTGAAAAGTTTGTTATGGTAATTTCCTGCGAGTCACTTGCACGTTGAAAACTTTAAATAAATGTATCATTTCTTGTAGCAACAATACCGCCAAATGCTATTGAAGTTAAGTTGCCAATATATCATATTACATATCCACACGCAGGTGTATGTCTATTATTTATGTGTGCTGTCATAGCTAAGTATATGGTAATCATCTCAATACATAATTTGAAAATTGAAACTTACCTCAATCTTTATTTGCAAGACAAAATCGAAAACACACCATTCACATTTATGCGTTACAGCCATCAGTCTAGAGTCCAGATGCCGCACTTGTATTCAAACTGCGTACCTCAAACGCTTGCGCGTTGTATAGTCGACGGCTATGTAATGCATTCTCGTTTTAATTTTTGATCAAGCGACACAATGTAATGCAATGTTAAAAAAAAAAACATTTTTAAACATTTTGTGTTCCAATCAAATAACAGATGCATATATATAATACATATAATCAGAATTTCAAGTCACTTGTATTGTCTATATTGTATTTTTACCAACATAAGGGGTAATATTCCACGAAATATGTTATTTTTCCTTGCTAGTAAGCAAATTTCCTCAAGTTGGGGAAAATTACTTCATTTATTGAAGTATTTTTCCATCAAAGTCGATTTACCAGGCAAAATTACACCTAATTTGTGGTAATCTGATATTTCCCCCCTTTTTGGTGTAATTTTACCTTATATTTCATGTTTTTTCACACACCAGTGTAGTAAATTTACTATCATTTTTTAGAGTATAACGTGTTTAACGTTTATACCAAATGAACGATCGATCATTCATCAGCTTATCCAGTATTCCTAAATTCGGAATCTTCGAGAACAAAGATTCCGAAGAATCCTCTATATAATACGTATGAATACTTGAGCGAGCAATTAATAGAACTGTAAATAATTTTTTACTGATAGATCGGCTTTATACCTTTTTGACTTACTGAAAAGTCACAATTTGAAAGGCGCCAAATAAGCTGCAATTTAAGTACAGTCAGGGTAGGTGATTCTATCCAGATTTAACAAAAATTACTGAGATTTAAAAAGAAATTTATTGAGATTAAAATTTCATTGACGATTAATTAATAATTTATTAATTTATTTAATTATTCTTTTTATTGATTATTTTATTATTACAATATGTAGGGCTTTTCTTTCCTGTGTATCCGTAAGTGTGCCATCAGGGTAGCTTTCTGGCAAAACCCTTTTCGCAAAATTTACATTTATGGTTTTTCCTTCGTGTGTGTCCGTAAGTGTACCCTCAGGTTACCTTTATTTGCAAACCCCTTTCACAAAATTGACATATGTAAGGCTTTTCTTGCGTGTGTGTCCGTAAGTGTACCTTCAGGTTAGCTTTCTGTACAAAACTCTTTTCGCAAAATTTACATACGTAGGGCTTTTCTTTCGTGTGTATCCGTATGTGTACCTTCAGGCTACCATTACCTGCAAAACCCTTTTCGCAAAATTTACATATGTAGGGCTTTTCTTTCGTGTGTGTCCGTAAGTGTACCTTCAGGGTAGCTTTTCTGTGGCAAAACCCTTATCGCAAAATTTACATATGTAGGGCTTTTCTTTCGTGTGTGTTCGTAAGTGTGCCGCCAGGTTACCTTTCTGTGCAAAACCCTTTTCGCAGAATTTACATATGTGGGACTTTTCTTCAGTGTGTGTCCGTAAATGCCCCATCAAGGTAGTTTTGTATGCAAAACCCTTTTCGCAAAATTTACATATGTGGGGCTTTTCTTTCGTCTGTGTCCGCATATTTACGTTTGACTGACTTCTGCTTCCAAAACTCCTTTCATAAGTGCACGCTGTACTGGTCTCCTTCGTTTTCCCATCATAACGATCCCAAACCTCTTTCCTAATACATAATGGTGTTACGACATAGGAACCATTTTCTATATCCTCGTTTTTGATGCGTATTGGTGTAAACCTGAAAATATGACACTGTTAATCCAAAACCACAGAAATTCTATATTTTGAGGTCAATTATACAAGGAATGGTGCTGGAAAACAACTGTACATTTATCACAATAATACATATTAATAGCCAGAAACATACCCAAATGTAACAAGGATTAACTAACAGCTTCTTGCGGGTTTCGCCGTGTGTCAAAACTTTCGCTCGACGTTTCGCTGTTCATACTGACAGCTTCTTCAGGATAACTGAACTGAGTTCAATTCTGAAGCTGTCAGTATGAAGAGCGAAACGTCGAGGGAAAGTTTTGACACACGGCGAACCCGCAAGAAGCTGTTAGTATAGTTACACCGGCCGTGAAAGCCTACGCAGTGTTGACAAGGATTGTATATCGTACCACTAATTTGCAATTGCGATATACACACTAGTAACGTGTTTAACGTTATACAAATAAACGATCGTTCATTTCGTCAGCTTATCCAGTATTCCTAAATTCGGAATCTTCGATTACAAAGATTCCGAAAAATTGCCTCTATATAAATACATATGTAATACTTGAGCGAGCAATTGATAGAACTGTAAATAATTATACTTTATTTATTGAAACAAAATTATTACAAATCATCCCAACCCCGTGCTCCACCAAAAAGTACTACACGAGGCTACCTATTCTAAGTACTATATGGTTCCATAACAATTGAAATGATCCTACTCTAACTAAATAACTTCCCTATGATTCTTAATAACAAAAATATAATACAGTAGCCTCGCGACCATATGAATACTATTTTGGAGAAATGATAAAATATGTGAAATGTGATTAGTTCACATAATCGCGGTCTACTGTAAATCAGTCAGCTATCAGTTATTATTAAATGGCGCCCATGGAACGACTTTCGTTATCTCCCAGCATTCGCCAAGGACACTGACTATATATAATATACTTATATAAAATCCAATGGCCACGGAGTAAGGGAAAACCATGGCAAAACCTTGCTTCTGGGGGATCTGGGAAGAATCCCAGACCTTATTACTGATAGCCGCAATTATTATTATCCTTCTGAGTGCCGAAAAGCAGTCTCCACGTCTCCCCAATTTCGACAGCCTTGCCGTTCTCGCGTAGCTGCTCCCTTTTCACACATCCAGAAGTTGAACAGGAAATATTTTTTTTTTTACTGCTAGATCGGCTTATACCTTTTCGGCAACATGTTTGGCTTATTTATCCGGCGAAAAGTTTAAATTACAATGCTCCTAAATGATCCCTCGTTCAAGGACATACTGCGTACTAGGTATTATATAGACGCATGGAGTGTCCATTAATTTTTGGAATCTTTGCTTCTCGAATTCTGGGTAAGAAATGAATGAGCGATAATTCATTTGAAATAATCGTGTGCAACAATCCTCATTAAGCTCATTACTAGTACACACCACTCATACAGTAGTGATGTACTCATTAGCTTTGCGGATTGTGCAAATCTTTTATCACTTACATATGCAACGTTTTCCGTCGCGTTTGTCCATAGATTTATCTCCAGGGCTGCTTTGGTTGCCCTCTTAATGCTGAAAGGCACTATTTCATTATTGTATCGTTTCAAATATTCGTGTTTAATATCTGATGGTGTTGCTACATAGGAACCTTGTACTGCTGCCTACATGCTTGCCGCATGTTGGTGTAAACTTGGAAATGTGATATTATTAACACAAGAACAGAGAACATATATGCTAAATTAATAAATTAAGCCAAAATAATTAAAGCTTCTCTCGAAGATTTACAGCATACTACTGCATTGCTAATAAGCGATCAAAACATGAGCCTGTCTCATCAGAACTAGTGAAACTGCTAGATCATCGTCCTGAAGATGCCAGCCGCCGAGTTTGGCGAAACGTTGACATATACAAGAACGAGACCACGGCATACCAGCCCGGAAACTTATATCCAGCAAGGATCCTAACACCGGCCGTGAAAGCCTACATTAATTGATCAAAACATTGGTTCGGACTTCATTTATTGTATCTTGAGAGAGAGTTAAAATGGTTTCACTTTAAAAGTAGGAACACACAAGCGAAATTTACAGGTTGCTTGTAAATAAGAAAAAAGGATGACAAGGTAGACTGCTACTTCATACTCATCTGTGGGATACAACACAAAGGTATGGGTACGGATTTTAACTTATGATACAGTTATGGTTTTTCTGGTTATCTGCATAAAAACTCTGCAAGGTGTTGATTCATTGCGGCCAACATCTCAACTGTGTAGGCACTCGCTAGATTTGCGGATAGTGCAAAACCCTTATCACATGTCACGCTCTTCTTGTCAATTTATTGTTGTATCGCTTCAAATCTTCTTGTTTAATATCTGATGGTGATACAGTATAAGCCTCCCTTCTATATCCTCCTATTTGTCGCCTGCCGGTACAAACAAATTTACCTACTTTCTACTTCTACTTTCCTTGATTCCTTGATCCTTGACACAGATTCACTTACCTGAGTCCAGGGTAAGACAACGTAGGCAAAGTTAAAAAAAAAAGTCGGTAGAAAAAGAAAATCACACAGACAAGCTAGGTAAACCACTTAAACAAAGGAATAATTTCCCGGGTGGACGCGTTGGTCTGACGTAGTGAATGACTAAACCCAGGTAGTACCGACACGTCATTATGACGTCTTTTTTCAGTTTAAAAAAGACGTCACAGTTTCACGTCAAAGTGGCGTCATATATTTAAGTTAAAGAAAGGCGATCTTTGGGGGATATTTTATGGGACAAAAAATAAAACAAAAAAAATTCAATACATCAAGATTTATTATGAACTATAACACTACATAAATATCAATAAAAAATTAATGGAAACGATACCCAGCATGCAGTTTCAGGATAAGGTAAACTTATAGATTTGGGAGTCTATAATTATTAGGTTATGATAATTTTACTCGATGATGTAAATATCGGTAACAATAACAAAAGTCAAATTTAAAAATTTAACAAAATGTAAGGTTAGGTTTAAGAGTGTAGTTGAATACAAATCAATCAAAGTTGCAATAAATTAACAGAAAACCAAATAGCTAAATTTTGATAGAGCATCTTGTAATAGGTAAAGTTAATGTATAAATTTCAATTGATTACCCAACTCAAAAATAGTTCGCAAAATTCCCTGCCCTAAACGGTCACTTTCAAAGACACCATGGAACAGATATAAAACTAATCATGCAGTTTCAAATATTAAAATTAACAAAACCAATCTACCTTATCTACACACCAGCCGACTATGTTGTCAATTATCTACCATGCACAATCAAACAGGCATTCAGACCATAGATAATAGTTACTGTAGATTGGTATGTTGCATATACTGTTTTGAAGGAGTAATGAGCCATCTGTAGATGTGTATCAAAGTTTATTAAAACCCGCGCGCTGATTTAAGCGGTATACTAAAGCATGCTGCTAGTTAAAAAAAATTAATGATCAGGCAGGGAGTCTATATTGAGCGCAGTTTCCCATACTATATGAGAAATTGCATTCAACATAGACTCCCTGGTGATGATTATCATATACACTATCGTGAAAAGTTGTTTCTGTATACTTTCAAACTATTAGCCATGTGTTAATGGCCGTTTGCACCGACACGTTAAGCTTAGTTTAATTTTAAGTGAGGCTTAGCTTATGATTTATAACGTTCACTATATGCGTGAGACATAAACTATCACCTTCAAAGTACCGCCTAAAATAAACCAGGCTTAACATGGGGATGCAAATGGGCTTAGACAAATGACAATAGACGCCACCGATAGTACACACCTAAATATTGGGCACCCGTTTGGTAGATTGGCCTTCTTACTTATCCGAGACGCTCGCGTCATGTGTCATTTACCATCTATTTGTGTGTTATCGAAATAAAAATACAGTATACTTACCATACAGTTGAAAAGCAAAAAAACTAATTACCATGACATACTAGATTAAGTACTGCTTGAAAAAGTTGCTACATGGCAACGAAACGAACGCAGCAAAAAAAAAAATAAACGTAATGGAGAACCTAAAGAGTGTCACTCTCATTCCAACCTTAAACCCAAATTAAAAAAGTGTCACAAAATCACAAACAATATTTATATTATAGTGTCCATCTAACCAGTTTCAGTACTGCAACAAATTAATTTCTAAGGGAATTGCAAAACTCAAAAAATAATATATTTTGTTTTAAATAAACCGAAACAAAAAAAAAAGTTATACAAAGGCCTGGATTTTTATTTCATAACAACAACGTGCAACAATAACCTCGTCGGTGTGTATGACTTATGTGAGTGTAGCAGTTTTACGAATTCCTTATTTTCCGGCAGCATGTGTACGCAAATGCTTCTTTAGGGTTGCAATCGCCGCAAAACTCCTTTCGCAAAATTTACATATGTAGGGCCTTTCTTTCGTGTGTGTCCGTATGTGTAGCTTCAGGCTACCATTCCTTGCAAAACCCTTTCCGCAAAATTTACACATGTAGGGCTTTTCTTTGTGTGTGTTCGTATGTGTACCTTCAGGTTACCTATCTCTGCAAAACCCCTTTCGCAAAATTGACATATGTAGGGCTTTTCGTTCGTGTGTGTCCGTAAGTGTGCCTTCAGGTTAACTTGCTGTGCAAAACCCTTTTCGCAAAATTTACATATGTAAGGCTTTTCTTTCGTGTGTGTCCGTAAGTGTGCCTTCAGGTTAACTTGCTGTGCAAAACCCTTTTCGCAAAATTTACATATGTAGGGCTTTACTTTTGTGTGTGTCCGTAAGTGTGCCTTCAGGTGAACTCTCTGTGCAAAACCCTTTTCGCAAAATTTACATATGTAGGGCTTTTCTTTCGTGTGTGTCCGTAAGTGTGCCTTCAGGCCACCTTTGTGTGCAAAACCCTTATCGCAAAATTTACATATGTAGGGCTTTTCTTTCGTATGTATCCGTATGTGTGCCTTCAGGTGACCATTTTCTGCAAAACCCCTTCCGCAAAATTTACATATGTAGGGCTTTTCTTTCGTATGTATCCGTATGTGTGCCTTCAGGACATGTGTCCATGCAAAACCTCTTTCGCAAAATTCACATACGTAGGGCTTTTCTTTCGTGTGTGTCCGTAAGTGTGCCTTCAGGCCACCTATCTGTGCAAAACCCTTATCGCAAAATTTACATATGTAGGGCTTTACTTTCGTGTGTGTCCGTAAGTGTACCTTCAGGTGAACTTTCTGTGCAAAACCCTTTTCGCAAAATTTACATATGTAGGGCTTTTCTTTAGTGTGTGTCCGTAAATGTGTCATGAGGGTAGTTTTGCGTGCAAAATCCTTATCGCAAAATTTACATATGTAGGGCTTTTCTTTCGTGTGTGTCCGTAAATGTATTACCAAGGTAGCTTTCGCTGCAAAACCTCTTTCGCAAAATTCACATATGTAGGGCTTTTCTTTCGTCTGTGTCCGCATATTTACGTTTGACTGACTTCTGCTTCCAAAACTCCTTTCATAAGTGCGCGCTGTACTGGTCTCCTTCGTTTTCCCATCATGACGATCCCAAACCTCTTTCTTAATACATATTGGTGTTACGACATAGGGACCATTTTCTATATCCTCCTTTTTGATACGTATTGGTGTAAACCTGAAAATATGATACTGTTAATCCAAAACTACAAAAATTCTATATTTTGAGATCGAGTATACAAAGAATGGTGCTGGAAAACAGTTGTGCATTTATCACAAAATATATATTAATAGCCAGAAACATACCCAATGTAACAAGGATTGTATAATCGTACCCACTAATTAGCAATGCGACATACACACTAGTAACGTGTTTAACGTTTATACCAAATGAACGATCGTTCATTCATCAGCTTATCCAGTATTCCTAAATTCGGAATCTTCGAGAACAAAGACTCCGAAAAAGCCTCTATATTAAACATTATGTAATACTTGAGCGAGCAATTAATAGAACTGTAAATAATTTTTTACTGCTAGATCGACTTTATGCCTTTTCGGCCACATGTTTGGGCGTATTTATCCGCGAAAAGTTTAAATACATGCTCCTAAAGGATCCCCTCGCTCAAGGACATACTGTGTACATAGGTATTATATAGACGCATGGAGTGTCCATTAATTTTTGGAATCTTTGCTTCTCCGAATTCTGGGTAAGAAAATGAATGAGCGATAATTCATTTGAAATAATCGAGTGCAACAATCCCTCATTAAGCTCATTACTAGTACACACCACTCATACAGTAGTGATGTACTCATTAGCTTTGCGGATTGTGCAAATCTTTTATCACTTACATATGCCAACGTTTTCCGTCGCGTTTGTCCATAGGTTTATCTCCAGGGCTGCTTTGGTTGCCCTCTTAATGCTGAAAGGCACTATTTCATTATTGTATCGTTTCAAATCTTCGTGTTTAATATCTGATGGTGTTGCTACATAGGAACCTTGTACTGCTGCCTACATGCTTGCCGCATGTTGGTGTAAACTGGAAATGTGATATTTTAACACCAAGAAGAAGAACATATATGCTAAATTAATAAATTAAGCCAAAATAATTAAAGCTTCTCTCGAAGATTTACAGCATACTACTGCATTGCTAATAAGCGATCAAAACATGAGCCTGTCTCATCAGAACTAGTGAAACTGCTAGATCATCGTCCTGAAGATGCCAGCCGCCGAGTTTGGCGAAACGTTGACATATACAAGAACGAGACCACGGCATACCAGCCCGGAAACTTATATCCAGCAAGGATCCTAACACCGGCCGTGAAAGCCTACATTAATTGATCAAAACATTGGTTCGGACTTCATTTATTGTATCTTGAGAGAGAGTTAAAATGGTTTCACTTTAAAAGTAGGAACACACAAGCGAAATTTACAGGTTGCTTGTAAATAAGAAAAAAGGATGACAAGGTAGACTGCTACTTCATACTCATCTGTGGGATACAACACAAAGGTATGGGGTACGGATTTTAACTTATGATTACAGTTATGGTTTTTCTGGTTATCTTGCATAAAAACCTCTGCAAGGTGTTGATTCATTGCGGCCAACATCTCAACTGTGTAGGCACTCGCTAGATTTGCGGATAGTGCAAAACCCTTATCACATGTCACGCTCTTCTTGTCAATTTATTGTTGTATCGCTTCAAATCTTCTTGTTTAATATCTGATGGTGATACAGTATAAGCCTCCCTTCTATATCCTCCTATTTGTCGCCTGCCGGTACAAACAAATTTACCTACTTTCTACTTCTACTTTCCTTGATTCCTTGATCCTTGACACAGACTCACTTAGCTGAGTCCAGGGTAAGACAACGTAGGCAAAGTTAAAAAAAAAAGTCGGTAGAAAAAGAAAATCACACAGACAAGCTAGGTAAACCACTTAAACAAAGGAATAATTTCCCGGGTAGACGCGTTGGTCTGACGTAGTGAATGACTAAACCCAGGTAGTACCGACACGTCATTATGACGTCTTTTTTCAATTTAAAAAAGACGTCACAATTTCACGTCAAAGTGGCGTCATATATTTAAGTTAAAGAAAGGCGATTTTTGGGGGGATATTTCATGGGACAAAAAACAAAACAAAAAAAGTTCAATACATAAAGATTTATTATGAACTGTAACACTACATAAATATCAATAAAAAATTAATGGAAACGATACCCAGCATGCAGTTTCAGGATAAGGTAAACTTATAGATTTGGGAGTCCATAATTATTAGGTTATGATAATTTTACTCGATGATGTAAATATCGGTAACAATAACAAAAGTCAAATTTAAAAATTTAACAAAAAGTAAGGTTAGGTTTAACATTGTAGTTGAATACAAATCAATCAAAGTTACAATAAATTAACAGAAAATCAAATAGCTAAATTTTGATAGTGCATCTTGTAATAGGTAAAGTTAATGTATAAATTTCAATTGATTACCCAACTCGAAAATAGTTCGCAAAATTCCCATGGAACAGATACAAAACTAATCATGCAGTTTCAAATATTAAAATTAACAAAACCAATCTACCTTATCTACACACTAGCCGACTATGTTGTCAATTATCTACCATGCACAATCAAACAGGCATTCAGACCATAGATAATAGTTACTGTAGATTGGTATGTTGCGTATACTGTTTTGAAGGAGTAATGAGCCATCTGTAGATGTTGTTATTAAAGTTTATTAAAAACCTCGCGCGCTGATTAAAGCGTAAATCTAAAGCATCTGCTACACACAAAAAAATTATTATCAATCTGAATATTTTATTTATTCAAAAATCGAAACTTAATTATATATTTAAATGAAGTAAATCTTGTTGTTAGACATAAGAGTAAATTCTCTGAAAACAATATACTCTTAGAACAAATAGTATAAATATTGCATTGAAGTATACTTCCTCAAATGAACATTGTTATTGTTGTAAGGAATAAATTATGTAATCATAGTGAGAAAGTCTGTAGATTCAAAATAAAATCCCTTATACGTTTGGTATAATGAATTACTATATAACATTATTAAATGTTTTGTACTGAAAACATGAAATATCAAATTGAAATTACCATAATATTGAAACGAATTTTACCCCACCATTTATTGCACTAATCCTTATCTGTCATTGGTTCCCTCTTTTTTAGAGGGTGTAGGGGTTTTGCATATACATACGCTTGACTTGGCGTCACTTTTTGATTGACTAGCGAGCAGTGTTGTTGGTTGTGAGTGTAAGTAAATCTAAATGGATGCCCCAGCCGTTTCACAGCTACTTAGGAATGGGGTGGAATGGAGCTGATGCACAGATGTACCATTAAAATATTCGAAAGTAAATACGTACGTGTTATCGAATATTAAGAATTACTGGTTTAAAAAACTTTAAATATTATTTAGAGTCAGCCATTGTGTCGATAATATATGAACATGGTAAGTGTGTACATTAAGAAACATATGTAGGTATTTACTAGTTATTAGTTTTCAGTAGGCAATACCAGCAAATTATTGCACTGATTGAACGCCGACTAGACACCAGGCCCAGGCATTGAGTGGAAGTATCCGAGAACACCGATCGCAACGACGGATACGCATAACATCTATACATATCCGCACTCCTGGAGTACCCCGATACGCTATCTTCTCCCAAACATTGTAAAACTATAAAGTAGGACAGTAAATGTATTTAATTACATAATATTTCTTTATTTATTAATTTTCCCCTACCGAGGCATTTTGGTGTTACAGACACAAAATTAGTAGGTAATTATTACCCTTGAATAGTAGAAATGCTTAGATTAAGCAGGTAAGTATTATCAGTTCAATATACTTATATTTTGGAAGCAAATAATGGCAATACTTCAAATAATACTTTTATATACTTCTATCAAATGCACATAAATTATTAAGGCATAAATATCATAGCTTCCAGTTGAGAAAATCTATTTACTCAAATCTAAAATAATTATTCTTGTGGTGAAAATATTATATGTTCATAACGATTTTAGTATATTGATTACATTTGAACTAAAAAATTGTTTCGTCTAACAAATTCATGGGTTTGAAAAAATGAACAAATTTTATTCTCAATATAAATATATCATCTTCTTGCTTATATAGGAAGTTATGTTATATTCAATGTGATGCACTTATATTCAAATTGAGTAATTATTTTTTTGTGTGTAGTTAAAAAAAATTAATGATCAGGCAGGCAGTCTATTTTGAGCGCCAGTTTCCCATACGTTCCCCAACCGCTTAAAATAAACCAGGCTTAACTTGGCATGTGAAATGGGCTAGAGACAAATGACCAATAGACCACACGACAGTACACACCTAAAATATTGGCAATTGTCGGTAAATTGGCCTTCTTACTTATCCACGACGCTCGCGTCATGTGTCATTTACCATCTATTTGTGTGTTATCGAAATAAAAATACAGTATACTTACCATACAGTTGAAAAGCAAAAAAACTAATTACCATAACATACTAGATTAAGTACTGCTTGAAAAAGTTGCTACATAGCAACGAAACGATCGTAGCAAAAAAAAATAAGCATAAAGGAGAACCTAAAGAGTGTTACTCTCATTCCAACCTTAAATCTAAATTAAAAAAGTGTCACAAAATCACAAACTATATTTATATTATAGTGTCCATCTAACCAGTTTCAGTACTGCAACAAATTAATTTCTAAGGGAATTGCAAAACTCAAAAAATAATATATTTTGTTTTAAATAATAATAATAATAATAATAATAATAATAATAATAATAATAATAATAATAATACGTTTATTATCTCAAAAGACCTGTACAATAGGCATAAGACAAGTCAAGTATACTAACGAATAAACTTAAAACTAATATATTTAATGCAAGATCCCAAGCAATATATGATATAAGAGATGATATAAGAGAAGGGACAATGAGCAACTATGCCGAAACGTACTCCTCTGTGGTGTAAAACACATTCTCCAATAAATAATTTTCTAGTGCAGATTTAAAAAGATTCATACTAGATATGCCTTTAATATGTTCAGGAGTGGCGTTGTATAACTTAATTTCCATGTAACGCGGTGATCTTTCGAAAACACAAAGACTATGAGACGGGATGGATAGAAGGTGTCCATTTCTTGTTGGATAATCATGATAAGAGCTATTTGTTTTAAACTTATCTTCATTGCGCTTAACATACATCAAAATTTCTAAAATATACATACTAGCCAGCGTAAGGATACGTAATTGTCTAAAGAATGGGCGGCAAGAGGTATTTTTTTTGACGTTACAGATATTCCGAAGAGCCATCTTCTGCTGGATAAAAACTGTATTAGCATAAGGCGAAACACCCCAGAAAATCAACCCGTACGAAATCCTGGATTGAAACTTGCGTAGTAGTATGATAGTAGAGCTTCTTTTTGTAATAAATTGGCGTAGTCTATATAAAGTGAAGCATACAGATGATAATTTGGCACACAGCCATCTTGTGAGTTTCCCAATTTAAGCTGTTTTCTATGTAGGTACCCAGAAATTCATGGACTGAATTTTCGATGGATTTTCCTTTAACTCGGATAAGATGGCTTTCGGATATCTTGTTAAGACCAGGCGTAAGTATACAAAACGGTTTTTTTCCAGATTCAGGTAGAGTTTATTGCTGTTAAACCAAACAAGAACCTACCCAACAGCTCTCTGCATTGTACTACAAGGTCATTTACAGTATCACTTGCTGATAAAAAGCTGGTGTCATCAGCATAGAGAACGGTAGAATCTTCAACGTAGATGCTAGGAAGATCATTTACAAATGTTATGGACAAAAACGGGCCAATTACAGATCCTTGTGCAACTCTTCGCACCAGTTGTTGTGTCTCCGAGCTTGTACCATCAATATCGACCAATTGTCTTCTATTTCTTATATAGGACTCAATTCAGGACAAAGCCGCACCACGTACTCCATACTTCTCAAACTTAGCCAATAATAAGGTGGTCCACCATGTCAAAAGCCTTACTGAGATCCATAAACACTCCTGCACATTTAAGACCGTCATTGATGTTTTCGTAGAGTTTCGTAACGAGTTGCAGTATGGCTGTCTTTGTGGATCGCTGCTGATGAAATCAATGCTGTGAAGGATTTAGGATATTATTGGCCGAAAAAAATAAAACCAATGTAGTAGTCATTACTGATTCTAAGACCTTGGATACGGCAGATAGGAGCGATATAGGTCGATAGTTATCCATTATGTTTTCATTTCCCTTTTTGAAGAGAGGTATAACTTTAGCTGTCTTAAGTACATCGGGGAAAATGCCATCAGCAAAAGAGCGATTAATAAGACATGTCAGCGGTTGGAGAATCAACTCTGCGGAGCGTTTTAATATGTTGGAACTGACGCCATCAATTCCTACACTATTTGAAGCTTTTAAATCACAGATAGCGTTGTAAACCTCATACTCTGTAACTTCGAAAATAATAATTGAATTAACATTGTGCTTAATATGAGAAATATTATAAGCACTGTTGGTAATTTGTGAAACACAGTTATTAGCGGTTCTGACAAAGTGATCATTGAAGGCGTTAGCTATGCAATACGGATCCGTAACAGTGCGATGCTGCACATCTATAGCTCTTACAAAACAGGTATGCTTAGTACTATTAGTGTTGCTGTTGATAATATCCCATGCAACTTTATTTTTGTTATTGGCTGAATAATATTTTTAGTGTAGTATACGCTTTAGCGCATGCTATAACAGATCTGTAAACCTTTTTATATTGCTTGTAATACTGAAAATCTTCTTCCTTCCTTGAATTGACAGCATTATTATAGAGCCTTTTCAGAGTCCTAGAAGATATGCAAATGCCAGTAGTAATCCAAGGTTTACGGGCCGATGAAGTCGTTACTTTTTTTAAGGGAAATGCTAGATCAATATAATAATGAAGCGGACTGATAAAAATTTGGAAACCTTCTTCAGTACCATAAGTGCTATATACTTCAAACCAATTCTCCTTGGATAAAAGGTCTCTAAATTGCTCGTAGTTAGGTGCACTAAAGTTTCGACGATATCTATAATATGTTGCGTCGGATCGTTTCGGAATCACAGCGTTAGGAACCGTTACATTGAACTCTATTGCAGAATGATCCGACAGACCATTGTGATTAACAAAAGAAACAATGTTTGGGTAATTCGAGCAAGCAATGTCTATACAGGAGCTAGAGGTGGGAGAAATTCTAGTAGCGTCCTTAATTAGCAACGACAAATTAAAAGAGTTAATAAAGTTTAACAAATGTCCTATCTCTCGAATCCTCTAATAAATTTACGTTTAAATCACCACATAGTATTATTTTACAGTTTCTCTTTTCACATAGCTTACTTAGAACGATAGAGAAAAGGTCATAGAATTCTTACAAGTTGGTAGCAATCGGAGATCGGTATATGCATAATAATTTAAAATGAATTTTATTAAACGTAAATTCGATACCGCAGATTTCAAAGACTTTTCCTTACAGAAATTGCTGAGAAAGTTTATATTTTTAATATTACTTAATGTGCCTCTATGTAGTATAATAACACCACCGCCCTAGACTTATAGAACGTCTATACATACTGCATACATGATAATTAGGTAAAATAGACATGATAAACATCGCAAGTTAACCAGTGTTCTGCTAAACATACAATATCAAACAGGTCTTTACTTAAAAAAATTTCTAATTCTCCAATTTTATTACTAATGCTTTGAATGTTTTGATACATGATTGAAAACTTATCCTCAAATTGCGGGTTATTTATCGGTAGTTGCTATGGCTGGTCGCAAGCCCTTATTTTCCTCTTTTCCAGGCTAACTCTCCTTAAATAAACCGAAACGAAAAAAAGTTATACAAAGACCTGGATTTTTATTTCATAACAACAACATGCAGCAATAATCTCGTCGGTGTGTATGATTTATGTGTGTGTAGCGTTCTTACGAATTCCTTATTTTCCTGCAGCATGTGTACGCAAATGCTTCTTTAGGGTTGCAATCGCCGCAAAACTCCTTTCGCAAAATTTACATATGTAGGGCTTTTCTTTCGTGTGTGTCCGTAAGTGTACCTTCAGGTTAGCTTTATTTACAAAACCCTTTTCGCAAAACTTACATATAGTTTTAAGTACATATGTAGGGCTTTTCTTTCGTGTGTGTCCGTATGTGTAGCTTCAGGCTACCATTCCCTGCAAAACCCTTTTCGCAAAATTCACATATGTAGCGCTTTTCTTTCGTGTGTGTCCGTATGTGTACCTTCAGGTTACCTATCTCTGCAAAACCCCTTTCGCAAAATTTACATATGTAGGGCTTTTCTTTCGTGTGTGTCCGTAAGTGTACCTTCAGGTTAGCTTTATTTACAAAACCCTTTTCGCAAAACTTACATATGTAAGTTTTAAGTACATATGTAGGGCTTTTCTTTCGTGTGTCTCCGTAAGTGTGCCTTCAGGTTAATTTGCTGTGCAAAACCCTTTTCGCAAAATTTACATATGTAGGGCTTTACTTTCGTGTGTGTCCGTAAGTGTGTCATGAGGGTAGCTTTGAGTGCAAAACCCTTATCGCAAAATTTACATATGTAGGGCTTTTCTTTCGTGTGTGTCCGTATGTGTACCTTCAGGTGACCATTTTCTGTAAAACCCCTTTCGCAAAATTCACATATGTAGCGCTTTTCTTTCGTGTGTGTCCGTATGTGCACCTTCAGGCTACCTTTCTCTGCAAAACCCCTTCCGCAAAATTGACATATGTAGGGTTTTTCTTTGTGTGTGTCCGTATGTGTACCTTCAGGCACCTTTCTGTGCAAAACCTTATCGCAAAATTTACATATGTACGGCTTTTCTTTCGTGTGTCCGCAAGTGTGCCATCAGGTTAACTTGCTGTGCAAAAACCCTTTTCGCAAAATTCACATATGTAGGCTTTTCTTTCGTATGTATCCGTATGTGTGCCTTCAGGACATGTTTCCATGCAAAACCTCTTTCGCAAAATTCACATATGTAGGGCTTTTCTTTGTCTGTGTCCGCTATTTACGTTGACCGACTTCTGCTTCCAAAACTCCTTTCATAAGTGCACGCTGTACTGGTCTCCTTCGTTTCCCATCATGACGATCCCAAACCTCTTTCTTAATACATAATGGTGTTACGACATAGGGACCATTTTCTATATCCTCGTTTTTGATGCGTATTGGTGTAAATCTGAAAATATGATACTGTTAATCCAAAACTACAGAAATTCTATATTTTGAGATCGAGTATACAAGGAATGGTGCTGGAAAACAGTTGTGCATTTATCACAATAATGTATATTAATAGCCAGAAACATACCCAAATGTAACAAGGATTGTATAATCGTACCCACTAATTAGCAATGCGACATACACACTAGTAACGTGTTTAACGTTTATACAAATGAACGATCGTTCATTCATCAGCTTATCCAGTATTCCTAAATTCGGAATCTTCGAGAACAAAGATTCCGAAGAATGCCTCTATATAATACATTTGTAATACTTGAGCGAGCAATTAATAGAACTGTAAATAATTTTTTACTGCTAGATGGACTTTATACCTTTTCGGCACATGTTTGGGCGTATTTATCCCGCGAAAAGTTTAAATACAATGCTCCTAAATGATCCCTCGCTCAAGGCCATACTGTGTACATAGTATTACATAGACGCATGGAGTGTCCATTAATTTTTGGAATCTTTGCTTCTCCGAATTATGGGTAAGAAAAATGAATGAGCGATAATTCATTTGAAATAATCGAGTGCAACAATCCCTCATTAAGCTCCTTACTAGTACACACCACTCATACAGTAGTGATGTACTCATTAGCTTTGCGGATGTGCAAATCTTATCACTTACATATGCCAACGTTTTCTGTCGCGTTTGTCCATAGGTTTATCTCCAGGGCTGCTTTGGTTGCCCTCTTAATGCTGAAAGGCACTATTTCATTATTGTATCGTTTCAAATCTTCGTGTTTAATATCTGATGGTGTTGCTACATAGGAACCTCGTACTGCTGCCTACATGCTTGCCGCATGCTGGTGTAAACTTGGAAATGTGATATTATTAACACAAGAACAGCGAACACATATGGTAAATTAATAAATTAAGCCAAAATAATTAAAGCTTCTCTCGAAGATTTACAACATACTACTGCATTGCTAATAGCGAGCAAAAATGAGCCTGTCTCATCAGAACTAGTGAAACTGCTAGATCATTGTCCTGAAGATGCCAGCCGCCGAGTTTGGCGAAACGTTGACATCTACAAGAACTAGACCACGGCATACCAGCCCGAAAACTTATATCCAGCAAGGATCCTAACACCGGCCGTGAAAGCCTACATTCATTGATCAAAACATTGGTTCGGACTTCATTTCTTGTATCTTGAGAGAGAGTTAAAATGGTTTCACTTTAAAAGTAGGAACACACAAGCAAAATTTACAGGTTGCTTGTAAATTAGAAAAAAGGATGACAAGTAGACTGCTACTTCATACTCATCTGTGGGATACAACACAAAGGTATGGGGTACGGATTTTAACTTATGATTAAAGTTATGGTTTTTCTGGTTATCTTGCATAAAAACCTCTGCAACCTAGCTAAACCACTTAAACAAAGGAATAATTACCCGGGTGGACGCGTTGTCTGACGTAGTGAATGACTAGACCCAGGTAGTACCAACACGTCATTATGACGTCTTTTTCAATTTAAAAAAGACGTCACAGTTTCACGTCAAGGTGGCGTCATATATTTAAGTTGAAGAAAGGCGATTTTTGGGGGGATATTTCATGGGACAAAAAAATAAACAAAAAAAGTTCAATACATAAAGATTTATTATGAACTATAACACTACATAATATCAATAAAAAATTAATGGAACGATACCCAGCACGCAGTTTCAGGATAAGATAAACTTATAGATTTGGGAGTCCATAATTATTAGGTTATGATAATTTTACTTGATGATGTAAATATCGGTAACAATACAAGTCAAATTTAAAAATTTAACAAAAGTAAGGTTTAGTTTAACATTGTAGTTGAATACAAATCAATCAAAGTTACAATAAATTAACAGAAAACCAAATAGCTAATTTTGATAGTGCATCTTGTAATAGGTAAAGTTAATGTATAAATTTCAATTGATTACCCAACTCAAAAATAGTTCGCAAAATTCCCTGCCCTAAACGGTCACTTTCAAAGACACCCTAGAACAGATACAAAACTAATCATGCAGTTTCAAATATTAAAATTAACAAAACCAATCTATCTTATCTACACACCAGCCGACTATGTTGTCAATTATCTACCATGCACAATCAAACAGGCATTCAGACCATAGATAATAGTTACTGTAGATAGGTATGTTGCATATACTGTTTTGAAGGAGTAATGAGCCATCTGTAGATGTGTTATCAAAGTTTATTAAAACCCGCGGCTGATTTAAGCGGTATACTAAAGCATGCTGCTAGTTAAAAAATTTAATAATCAGGAGGGAGTCTATGTTGAGCGCAGTTTCATACTATATGAGAAATTGCATTCAACATAGACTCCCTGGTGATGATTATCATATACACTATCGTGAAAAGTTGGTTTCTGTATACTTTCAAGCCTATTAGCCATTTGTTAATGGCCGTTTGCACCGACACGTTAAGCTTGGTTTAATTTTAAGTGAGGCTTAGCTTATGATTTATAAGGTTCACTATATGCGTGAGACATGAACTATCACCTACAAAGTACCGCTTAAAATAAACCAGGCTTAACATGGGGATGCAAATGGGGTTAAGACAAATGACAATAGACCCCACCGCCAGTACACACCTAAATATTGGGCAACCGTTGGTAAGATTGGCCTTCTTCTTATCCACGACGCTCGCGTCATGTGTCATTTACCATCTATTTGTGTGTTATCGAAATAAAAATACTGTATACTTACTATACAGTTAAAAAGCAAAAAACTAATTACCCTAACATACTAGATTAAGTACTGCTTGAAAAACTTTGCTACATAGCAACGAAACGATCGTAGCAAAAAAAAAAATAAACGTAAAGGAGAACCTAAACAGTTTTACTCTCATTCTAACCTTAAACCCAAATTAAAAAAGTGTCACAAAATCACAAACAATATTTATATTATAGTGTCCATCTAACCAGTTTCAGTACTGCAACAAATTATTTCTAAGGGAATTGCAAAACTCAAAAAATAATATATTTTTTTTAAATAAACCGAAACCAAAAAAAAGTTATACAAAGGCCTGGATTTTTATTTCATAACAACAACGTGCAACAATAATCTCGTCGGTGTGTATGATTTATGTGAGTGTAGCGGTTTTACGAATCCCTTATTTCCTGCAGCATGTGTACGCAAATGCCTCTTTAGGTTTGCATTCGCCGCAAAACTCCTTTCGCAAAATTTACATATGTAGGACTTTTCTTTTGTGTGTGTCCGCATGTGTACCTTCAGGTTACTATTATTTGCAAAACCCCTTTCGCAAAATTTACATATGTAGGGCTTTTCTTTCGTGTGTGTCCGTAAGTGTGCCTTCAGGTTACTATTAATTGCAAAACCCCTTTCGCAAAATTTACATATGTAGGGCTTTACTTTTGTGTGTGTCCGTAAGTGTGCCTTCAGGTGAACTCTCTGTGCAAAACCCTTTTCGCAAAATTTACATATGTAGGGCTTTTCTTTAGTGTGTGTCCGTAAGTGTGTCATGAGGGTAGCTTTGTGTGCAAAACCCTTATCGCAAAATTTACATATGTAGGGCTTTTCTTTCGTGTGTGTGCGTATGTGTACCTTGAGGTGACCATTTTCTGCAAAACCCCTTCCGCAAAATTTACATATGTAGCGCTTTTCTTTCGTGTGTGTCCGTATGTGTACCCTCAGACTACCTTTCTGTGCAAAACTTTTATCGCAAAATTCACATATGTAGGGCTTTTCTTTCGTATGTATCCGTATGTGTTCCTTCAGGACATGTATCCGTGCAAAACCTCTTTCGCAAAATTCACATACGTAGGGCTTTTCTTTCGTCTGTGTCCGCATATTTACGTTTGACTGACTTTCTGCTTCCAAAACTCCTTTCATAAGTGCACGCTGTACTGGTCTCCTTCGTTTTCCCATCATGACGATCCCAAACCTCTTTCTTAATACATATTGGTGTTACGACATAGGGACCATTTTCTATATCCTCGTTTTTGATGCGTATTGGTGTAAACCTGAAAATACGATACTGTTAATCCAAAACTACAGAAATTCTATATTTTGAGATCGAGTATACAAGGAATGGTGCTGGAAAACAGTTGTGCATTTATCACAATAATATATATTAATAGCCAGAAACATACCCAAATGTAACAAGGATTGTATAATCGTACCCACTAATTAGCAATGCGATATACACACTAGTAACGTGTTTAACGTTTATACCAAATGAACGATCGTTCATTCATCAGCTTATCCAGTATTCCTAAATTCGGAATCTTCGAGAACAAAGATTCCGAAGAATGCCTCTATATAATACATTTGTAATACTTGAGCGAGCAATTAATAGAACTGTAAATAATTTTTTACTGCTAGATGGACTTTATACCTTTTCGGCCACATGTTTGGGCGTATTTATCCCGCGAAAAGTTTAAATACAATGCTCCTAAATGATCCCCTCGCTCAAGGCCATACTGTGTACATAGGTATTATATAGACGCATGGAGTGTCCATTAATTTTTGGAATCTTTGCTTCTCCGAATTATGGGTAAGAAAATGAATGAGCGATAATTCATTTGATATAATCGAGTGCAACAATCCCTCATTAAGCTCCTTACTAGTACACACCAGTGTTGGGCACCAAAGAATAATTCTTTAGTCAAATGATTATTTGAATGAAATTTTAATCAATTATTCTTTATTCAATATTAGGTTATTGCCGAATGAAGTGGTCCGGCATTATTTGAATAAGGAATTATTGAATGAAACGTTATTTAAATAAGCATTACTGGAATAATTTTCTCACGAAATAAATCGTTATTCAAATAACGGAATAAACTTCGATGCAGGTACTTATATCCACATATATCTGCTCGCTATCGTTGCCTTAACACCTGTGTTCTTATATGTATTGCAAAGAAGTTTTTTGCGTTTAAACGCGTCAGGTCAATATCATAATAGTTGTACCTGACCTTGAAACTATTTTTTTTAAGAAAGAAGTTAAGTACACAGTTTTTGATATATGCAACAGTCACCTATATGTAATAAAATATTTGAAAGGAATAATTTACTTGTATTTTTCGGCGGCAATAGTTTTCAATGTTTTCAAACAGAAAAGAAGCGTACATGAAACTTAAAACTGTGTCACAGAAATAGAGAACAACCAGAAATTTCACTCCGGTAGTTAAATGGACAGATATGTATCCTTTTTCAATTAAATTCTGGCAGTGTTTATATTCTCCTCAATCTCTTTCAATCAACTCTTGGCAATGCTTTGGAACGATTGCGCATGCCTATATTTTTTCAGTTAGTTCCATTATTAAAAAAAAACAATGCGCACCGTCGGATCAACATTCACGCTCTGATGGTGAAAAAGAAACCCTTTTTCTTTCAGGACGTTGTAAAAGATAGATTTTATCATTACAAAAATAATGCATGCCCTCGATTATGAAATATACACATAAACAAGCATACCACCAAGTCTTTTAATCCCAATTATTATTGGTGTTAGATTTATTGATGAAGTTTAGTACTTTTTGTCATCTTTATTGATGAAGTTTCACCGTTCACGGGGCGTAACTGTGAGACTACTCTGTGAACGTTTTGTTAATTATTTGTAACAGTGTTGAGATGAAAACACGGGTGCATTTTGTAATTTAATTTTATTAAAAAACATTCAACACACACACTATACAAAAAAATAAAGGTAATGATCTTAACACTAACTGTTCGCTATAACTAAATTTTACTTAGACAGCTAATATGATCCTGCTTGATTAAAAAATGATTGGGTATTTCTATTGCGAAGTATTTGAAGAACTACAAGGATTGCAAGGTTTTTGCAGTGAGAAATTAACAAGGTCCTGCCGGCGCAAAGCATTTCATCTCTTTTAAACCAAATTTGGATTTCTTTAAATTCAACTTTATATTTAACTCCTACCCGCCCTCATTCCATCAGTATCGTAAAAGAAAACCTTGTTCCTTCACAGTGTAACTCAAAAAACGAAACACAGGGCGTCTCTTGCACCAACCCCACTTTATGATATAAAAAAGATTATCCCTTTCGCTTACCGCCGTTGCTAAAGGCCAAATATGATTACTTTAAGAAAGAAATATCTTCTACACCTATCCGCACTACTTGATATTGAAAAAAGCGTTCCTTTCTTTTTCTGATGCTGTTAAAATATAATTTTCAGAATTCAATAAAAACCAATGCGACTCCCCAACCCACCTCTAAATCCCTGGTATAGAAAAAAAATGATCCCTTTCCCTTCCCATCGTTGCTAAAAAACAAATATCATTGCTTTAAGAAACACATCCTTCGTATCAATCCCCACTCCCTGATATTGAAAAAGAAAAGTATCCCTCTCCCTTCCCGATGCGGTCAAAAAAGAATTTTCATGATTCAAAAAAACTAATGTGTCTCCTACACTAACTCCCCACCCTCTGATGTTGACAAAAGTTATTCATACCGCTTCTTAACATTGCTGAAAAATATATTCCGTCATTCAAGAAAAAAAATCGATACACCCTCTAACCAACCACTCAAAAGTTATTCATACCGCGTCTTAACATTGCTGAAAAATATACTCCGTCATTCAAGAAAAAAAAATCAATACGACTCTCGAACCAACACTCAACCTCTGATATAAAACAAACTATCCGTTTTCCTTCCCGCTGTTGCTAAAAAACAAATATCATTGCTTTAAGAAATAAATACATCCTCCCTATCAATCCCCACTCCCTGATATTAAAAAAAAAGTAACTCTCTCCCTTCCCGATACCATCAAAAAAGAATTATCATGATTCAAAAAAACTAATGCGTCTCCTGCACCAACTGCCCACCCTCTGATGTTAACAAAAGTTATTCATACCGCGTCTTAACATTGCTGAGAAGTATACTCCGTCATTCAAGAAAAAAATCGATACGACCCTCTAACCAACCATTCAAAATTAAAGCAAACTATCCGTTTTCCTTCCCGCCATTGCTAAAAAACAAATATTATTGCTTTAAGAAATAAATACATCCTCCCTATCAATCTCCACTCCCTGATATTAAAAAAAAAGTAACTCTCTCCCTTCCCGATACCATCAAAAAAGAATTATCATGATTCAAAAAAACTAATGCGTGTCCTGTACCAACTGCCCACCCTCTGATGTTAACAAAAGTTATTCATACCGCGTCTTAACATTGCTGAGAAGTATACTCCGTCATTCAAGAAAAAAATCGATACGACCCTCTAACCAACCATTCAAAATTAAAGCAAACTATCCGTTTTCCTTCCCGCCATTGCTAAAAAACAAATATTATTGCTTTAAGAAATAAATACATCCTCCCTATCAATCTCCACTCCCTGATATTAAAAAAAGTGTTTATTTACCTTTCCGATGCCATCAAAAAATAATTTTCGAGATTCAAAAAAAACTAACACGTCGCCTTTACCAACTCCCCACCCTTTCATGTTGACAAAAGTTACCGCTTCTTAATATTGCTGAAAAATATATTCCGCCATTTAAGAAATAAATCAATGCAATTCTCGAACTACTCAACCCCTGATATGGAAAAATTATTTCCTTTCCCGAATGAAAGCAGTTATTTAAATGAACACGATTATTTGAATAGGAATATTTATTTGAATAACAGTAGTTATTCAAATGAAGAATAATTATTCAAGAGAAGAATTATTATTCAAGAGAAGAATAATTATTCAAAGGAAGAATAATTATTCAAATGGAGAATAATTATTCAAAAGGAGAATAATTATTCAAATGAAGAATAATTATTGGAATAATTATTTGAATAATGAATGAAATGAATGTGGAAATTCATTATTGAATAATACAATCAGGAATAAAAATTTATCTATTATTTCTGAATAAGAATAAGGAAACTGACAATTTATTTTCATTCTTATTCTGAATGAATTTTGCCCAACACTGGTACACACCACTCATACAGTAGTGATGTACTCATTAGCTTTGCGGATTGTGCAAATCTTTTATCACTTACATATGCCAACGTTTTCCGTCGCGTTTGTCCATAGGTTTATCTCCAGGGCTGCTTTGGTTGCCCTCTTAATGCTGAAAGGCACTATTTCATTATTGTATCGTTTCAAATATTCGTGTTTAATATCTGATGGTGTTGCTACATAGGAACCTTGTACTGCTGCCTACATGCTTGCCGCATGTTGGTGTAAACTTGGAAATGTGATATTATTAACACAAGAACACCGAACACATATGCTAAATTAATAAATTAAGCCAAAATAATTAAAGCTTCTCTCGAAGATTTACAGCATACTACTGCATTGCTAATAAGCGATCAAAACATGAGCCTGTCTCATCAGAACTAGTGAAACTGCTAGATCATCGTCCTGAAGATGCCAGCCGCCGAGTTTGGCGAAACGTTGACATATACAAGAACTAGACCACGGCATACCAGCCCGGAAACTTATATCCAGCAAGGATCCTAACACCGGCCGTGAAAGCCTACATTCATTGATCAAAACATTGGTTCGGACTTCATTTCTTGTATCTTGAGAGAGAGTTAAAATGATTTCTCTTTAAAAGTAGGAACACACAAGCAAAATTTACAGGTTGCTTGTAAATAAGAAAAAAGGATGACAAGGTAGACTGCTACTTCATACTCATCTGTGGGATACAACACAAAGGTATGGGGTCCGGATTTTAACTTATGATTAAAGTTATGGTTTTTCTGGTTATCTTGCATAAAAACCTCTGCAACCTAGCTAAACCACTTAAACAAAGGAATAATTACCCGGGTGGACGCGTTGGTCTGACGTAGTGAATGACTAGACCCAGGTAGTACCAACACGTCATTATGACGTCTTTTTTCAATTTAAAAAAGACGTCACAGTTTCACGTCAAAGTGGCGTCATATATTTAAGTTGAAGAAAGGCGATTTTTGTGGGGGGATATTTCATGGGACAAAAAATAAAACAAAAAAAGTTCAATACATAAAGATTTATTATGAACTATAACACTACATAAATATCAATAAAAAATTAATGGAAACGATACCCAGCATGCAGTTTCAGGATAAGATAAACTTATAGATTTGGGAGTCCATAATTATTAGGTTATGATAATTTTACTCGATGATGTAAATATCGGTAACAATAACAAAAGTCAAATTTAAAAATTTAACAAAAAGTAAGGTTAGGTTTAACATTGTAGTTGAATACAAATCAATCAAAGTTACAATAAATTAACAGAAAACCAAATAGCTAAATTTTGATAGTGCATCTTGTAATAGGTAAAGTTAATGTATAAATTTCAATTGATTACCCAACTCGAAAATAGTTCGCAAAATTCCCATGGAACAGATACAAAACTAATCATGCAGTTTCAAATATTAAAATTAACAAAACCAATCTACCTTATCTACGTACTAGCCGACTATGTTGTCAATTATCTACCATGCACAATCAAACAGGTATTCAGACCATAGATAATAGTTATTGTAGATTGGTATGTTGCATATACTGTTTTGAAGGAGTAATGAGCCATCTGTAGATGTGTTATCAAAGTTTATTAAAACCCGCGCGCTGATTTAAGCGGTATACTAAAGCATGCTGCTAGTTAAAAAAAATAATGATCAGGCAGGGAGTCTATGTTGAGCGCAGTTTCCCATACTATATGAGAAATTGCATTCAACATAGACTCCCTGGTGATGATTATCATATACACTATCGTGAAAAGTTGGTTTCTGTATACTTTCCAGCCTATTAGCCATTTGTTAATGGCCGTTTGCACCGACACGTTAAGCTTGGTTTAATTTTAAGTGAGGCTTAGCTTATGATTTATAAGGTTCACTATATGCGTGAGACATGAACTATCACCTACAAAGTACCGCTTAAAATTAAACCAGGCTTAACATGGGGATGCCAATGGGGTTAAGACAAATGACAATAGACCCCACCGCCAGTACACACCTAAATATTGGGCAACCGTTGGTAAGATTGGCCTTCTTTCTTATCCACGACGCTCGCGTCATGTGTCATTTACCATCTATTTGTGTGTTATCGAAATAAAAATACTGTATACTTACTATACAGTTGAAAAGCAAAAAACTAATTACCCTAACATACTAGATTAAGTACTTGCTGAAAAAGTTGCTACATAGCAACGAAACGATCGTAGCAAAAAAAAAATGAACGTAAAGGAGAACCTAAACAGTTTTACTCTCATTCTAACCTTAAACCCAAATTAAAAAAGTGTCACAAAATCACAAACAATATTTATATTATAGTGTCCATCTAACCAGTTTCAGTACTGCAACAAATTAATTTCTAAGGGAATTGCAAAACTCAAAAAATAATATATTTTGTTTTAAATAAACCGAAACGAAAAAAAGTTATACAAAGGCCTGGATTTTTATTTCATAACAACAACATGCAACAATAATCTCGTCGGTGTGTATGATTTATGCGCGTGTAGCGTTTTTACGAATTCCTTATTTTCCTGCAGCATGTGTACGCAAATGCCTCTTTAGGTTTGCATTCGCCGCAAAACTCCTTTCGCAAAATTTACATATGTAGGGCTTTTCTTTCGTGTGCGTCCGTATGTGTACCTTCAGGTTACATATCTCTGCAAAACCCCTTTCGCAAAATTTACATATGTACTGCTTTTCGTTCGTGTGTGTCCGCATGTGTGCCTTCAGGTGTCCTTGCTGTGCAAAACCCTTATCGCAAAATTTACATATGTAGGGCTTTTCTTTCGTGTGCGTCCGTATGTGTACCTTCAGGCTACCTATCTCTGCAAAACCCCTTTCGCAAAATTTACATATGTACCGCTTTTCGTTCGTGTGTGTCCGCATGTGTGCCTTCAGGTGTCCTTGCTGTGCAAAACCCTTATCGCAAAATTTACATATGTAGGGCTTTTCTTTCGTGTGTGTCCGTAAGTGTACTTTCAGGTTAACTTGCTGTGCAAAACCCTTATCGCAAAATTTACATATGTAGGGCTTTACTTTCGTGTGTGTCCGTAAGTGTACCTTCAGGTGACCTTTTCGTGCAAAACCTTTATCGCAAAATTTACATATGTACGACTTTTCTTTCGTGTGTATCTGTAAGTGTGCCGTCAGGGCATGTTTCCATGCAAAACCCTTTTCGCAAAATTTACATATGTAGGGCTTTTCTTTCGTGTGTGTCCGTAAGTGTACTTTCAGGTTAGCTTGCTGTGCAAAACCCTTATCGCAAAATTTACATATGTAGGGCTTTACTTTCGTGTGTGTCCGTAAGTGTACCTTCAGGTGACCTATCCGTGCAAAACCCTTTTCGCAAAATTTACATATGTAGGGCTTTTCTTTAGTGTGTGTCCGTAAGTGTGTCATGAGGGTAGCTTTGTGTGCAAAATCCTTATCGCAAAATTTACATATGTAGGGCTTTTCTTTCGTGTGTGTCCGTATGTGTACCTTCAGGTTACCTTTCAGTGTAAAACCCTTATCGCAAAATTTACATATGTACGACTTTTCTTTCGTGTGTATCTGTAAGTGTGCCTTCAGGACATGTTTCCATGCAAAACCCTTTTCGCAAAATTTACATATGTAGGGCTTTTCTTTCGTATGTGTCCGAAAGTGCCTCATCAAGGTAGTTTTGTATGCAAAACCCTTATCGCAAAACTTACATATGTGGGGCTTTTCTTTCGTCTGTGTCCGCATATTTACGTTTGACTGACTTCTGCTTCCAAAACTTCCTTCATAAGTGCACGCTGTACTGGTCTCCTTCGTTTTCCCATCATGACGATCCCAAACCTCTTTCTTAATACATAATGGTGTTACGACATAGGGACCATTTTCTATATCCTCGTTTTTGATGCGTATTGGTGTAAACCTGAAAATACGATACTGTTAATCCAAAACTACAGAAATTCTATATTTTGAGATCGAGTATACAAGGAATGGTGCTGGAAAACAGTTGTGAATTTATCAAAATAATATATATTAATGAAGATCCCACCCTCAACAACGAGGCGGACCCCGGGATAATCAGCACTTTAAACAATTTTAAATAGTTTAAACAGAGTTTAGAAATTAAATGGTCGAGATAATGTTGTAAAAGAGTTAAAGTATCTGCTAATATCCAGTTTCCATTTAAATTTGTATATAATAATCCACATTTATTTGATTTACAATATACAAGTTAAAAATCGACCTTAGAATCTGTGTCTGCTTTGATAATCGGCTATTTTATTACGCCACACTTTTATGTCGACCACTATTTGATTTGGCGGCAAATACTTACCCCTTCTGAGCAGATAAACAAGAAATTGTACAGCCTTCCACACACTATTGAAAAGTAACAATTTGAAAGGCGCCAAATAAGCTACAATTTAAATACAGTCAGGGTAGGTGATTCTATTCTGATTTAACAAAAATTACTGAGATTTGAAAAGAAATTTATTGAGATTAAAATTTTATTGACGATTAAATAATAATTTATTAATTTATTTAATTATTCTTTTTATTGATTATTTTATTATTACAATATGCAGGGCTTTTCTTTCCTGTGTATCCGTAAGTGTGCCATCAGGACAGCTTTCTGGGCAAAACCCTTTTCGCAAAATTTACATATATGAGGCTTTTCCTTCGTGTGTGTCCGTAAGTGTACCTTCAGGTTACCATTATTTGCAAACCCCTTTTCACAAAATTGACATATGTAAGGCTTTTCTTGCGTGTGTGTCCGTAAGTGTACCTTCAGGTTAGCTTTCTGTGCAAAACTCTTTCCGCAAAATTTACATACGTAGGGCTTTTCTTTCGTGTGTATCCGTAAGTGTGCCATCAGGGCAGTGTTCTGGGCAAAATCTTTTTCGCAAAATTTACACGTATAGGGCTTTTCCTTCGTGTGTGTCCGTAAGTGTACCTTCAGATTAGTTTTATTTGCAAAACCCTTTTCACAAAATTTACATAGGTAGGGCTTTTCTTTCGTGTGTGTCCATGAGTGTACCTTCAGGTTAGTTTTCTGTGCAAAACTCTTTTCGCAAAATTTACATACGTAGGGCTTTTCTTTCGTGTGTGTCCGTAAGTGTACCTTCAGGTTAGCTTTCTCTGCAAAGCCCTTTTCGCAAAATTTACATATGCAGGGCTTCTCTTTCGTGTGTGTCCGTAAGTGTACCATCAGGGTAACTTTCTGTGCAAAACCTCTTTCGCAAAATATGCATATATAGGGCTTTTCCTTCGTGTGTGTTCGTAAGTGTACCTTCAGGTTGGCTTTATTTGCAAAATCCGTTTCGCAAAATTTACATGTGTAGGACTTTTCTTTCGTGTGTGTCCCCATATTTGCCTTTAACCTGCTTCGGCTTCCAAAACCCCTTTCATAAGTCCACACTGTGCTGTTCCCCTTCATTTTCCCGTCATGACGATCCCAATCCTCTTTTTTAATAAATGATGGTGTTACGACATAGGGACCATTTTCTATATCCTCCTTTTTGATGCGTGTTGGTGTGAACCTGAAAATGTGATGCTGTTAATCCGAGAGTAACTACAGAAATTCTATATCTTGAGGTCGAGTATACAAGGAATGGTGCTGGAAAACAACTATGAATTTGTCTATTAATAGCCAGAAACATACCCAGATGTAACAAGGATTGTATCGTCGTACCCACTAATTAGCAATGCGACATGCACACCACTCACACACATTTGTAGTAGTGAGGTACACACTAGGTTTGCGGATGGTGCAAAACCTTTATCCGGATATCCAGATCTGAAATTACCCGAATATCCGGATTCACTATCTGAATCTACTATTTGCCTCTCGGATCCAGATCCACCAGATACGAGGTTTTGGATGGCAGATCCGTATCTAGGATTTCAGATAGTAAATCCGGATCCGAATAACAGCGTTAATTATTATCATTTTTATTTCACACCTTCACAAGTTTCATTTTCTATTTGGTTGTGAACTTAGAGCATCAGTCTGAAGACAAGATGCCTAAGTATTATTCTGCTCATCCATGATTCGCCGGAACATGCTGCATAAGTCAAGCAATACTAAACAAATCATACTCCTCCCCCTCCCACCTCTTCCAATATTAAAAGAATATGATTTGAAGTATTTTAATGGGTCTTCCCATGTCCCCCGATGTTAACAACAAGAGAAAACTTATCATTTAAAAAAAACCCCATCTCCTACCTCTTTCTCTCCTCCCCTCCCTGTAACCCTCTTCAATTCAAATTGATTTGAAACATTTTAATGAATCCTATTTGTCGATGTCAAAAAAATATTGAAAAAAAATGTCCCCCCTCTCACCTCTTCCTATGTTAAAAAAAAAGTATGATTTGAAACATTTTCACATCCTCTCTGCCAATGTTTAAAAGAAAGAAAAAAAAATATCCTTTAAAAAACATCCCGCCCCCGCTCTAACCCCTTCTATTGTTAAAAAAATATTTAATAAAAAACAAGCCTTTCCATTGTTATTTGAGTCGTAAATTGCGAAATCCCTCTTGCATGTATATTGTATATACACATACCAAAAATTCCTTCTTAAAATAAGCTAATATATGAACAATTTCGAATTAGTTGTGCATTACATTGCAGTAATATAATTAGTCGCTTAGCGTTTCTTTCGTGAAAGCGATGTGAAAGATTTACTGTATGCACAACGCACCATTCACGCAGATAGGGAATCAAATATGTACTGCTTGAAGCCGTATGATACGAATAATCTACCCAACGAATGACGGTGAAGGCATCGTCCCTACACTATACATTCACGCCGTGAAGGCAACCTCGAGAATAGGCTTCACTTCATTCGTTCGCTTCACATTGCAATTTTCACGCACAGCTATACATATGAATGAAAGCTACGTTCATCACAACACTAGTAGCCACGAATTGACTCGACGTCTAATCGATCGGGGGCTTCCTTTGCTTCACAACGGAGTTCACGGAAGTTGATATTACTCTGGTTGCGTACTTAACACCGACGTATGACCACGGCAATGCACTGGTCCCATCCACACGGCCACATGAGGTTACAAGCTTCGTCCCCAATTCATCGCCCAATATTTCGTATGCTCATGGAGTGATTATAATGTTCCGCAAGATTCCAATCAGAAGAACAAGGGAACCACGCCGGAAATAATCATAAGGGAAACCCAATATAAGAAAAGTAAAAAACCTAAAAGTCGTAGTAAGTAGTTAACATGTGCTCTATGTAAAAATAATATACTAAATATAAAATATAATTTACGGAAATAAAGCATTTAAAAACACAATTCTTTAATGTTGAAATTACTTCGACAAAAATGATTAAAGATTGATTACCTATAGATGTTTTAAGCTTTCAACACACATAACGTAAATACTAGAGTATAGCGCATAGTAAGTAAATCAGACAGTTTGCATAATAAATACCACCTCAATTTGGCATTAAAAAAAGCTTTATTATGCTTTAAACGGGCACTTATTGGGTTTGAATCAGGAAGTATCAGTGCAAACAACCTGAAAGTATCATGTGCATATACTTGCATATTTTGTAATTATCGGCATATAATGGTGTACAAAATTTTCTAATGTAATTAAACCTGTTTTAAAAGAAGAAAATGCTTTATACCTATTATGATTTGTAAAATTATTATTACAAATAAGACATATCAACAAGATATAGTGAGAACATATTAACAGCATACGACTCTTATTAATTATTGTAATTCTTTCAGAATAACTTATCCATTAATAGTTTTTATCGTACCTTTTGCGCATAAAACTCCCACGCAAGTACAAGTTGCACCCTTCTATAACCCGTAAATATTTTAGTTTTTGTAAATAATATCGCGAAGTTCATCCCTCGAAAATCCCTCACCTCCAAATAATGACTAAATTGCTGAATACCATAAATCAAAGAAGATTGCAAATTCAATTGCTAAATGTCTCCATAGTAAAAAAACAAGAAGTTATGATTTATATTTTTAAAAGTAAGTTAAAAAGGTATAATACTAGTATACATTTTAACATATTTATAAAAACTATATACTACACATTGATAGGTATATATGAATTTTTTTTTTTTTTAAGATTTTTGTTAGTTTCCTCAACTATAAATAGTTTGTACTCGTTTTAATTTTTATTTGTGCTATTATAATATTTACATAATCCGTTTTTGAAAATTTTGTCAATCAAATCTTTTGAGTAATGATATAGTTTTAAAAATATATTGCATTTGCTTTATTATTATTGGTTTTACTCTGGACTTGATGAATTGTTCTATCTACTAGTGTTGTACACAATATGTATTTGTGTGATTTTCTTTAATGTTTACTTACAGTTTTCAAATTTATATTACACTCTGAAAAAATAATATCCAAAACGTCCAAAAGAAAAGTCATTAAAATCTTATACTATATATTCATTGTCCGCTGACAAAGAACAAACTACTTGTGGGTAACATTGTTAATAAAGTATACATTAAACAAATTAGGTTTTGAAATTTAGTGTCATTGGTAACGTATTTTTTTCACCCTGAATCTGATAAAATCAACCGCATCTCGATAGAGTTATCCGTTTTCAAGATATGGATTTTTGTCCGCTTTTCGGTCGTTTGGCCCCACTGTGTGGCGTCAGGATGCGTCAGCATCCCACAAAAAGTGTTGTTTATAACAGTGCAAAAATTTATATGTTACTAAAGTTACCGAAAAAGATAAATGAATACTTTATAAAGATGTAAAAAGCTAATTTGAATGTTACACTACTTAAATGAAATTTGAAATATCTTTAAAAATAAATTAGGAGCACATGTTAATACTATATACAGTAATGGTCAAAATTATATGATCGTTACAAGTGTCAATATTATATGTAGGATTTTATACCGGACGTTTGCTTTTCTTTTATTTGTACAAAGTGTTCAGAATAAGCACTAGGAATTGTTATTATTATCATTACTTTATTTTTAATTTTTTTTATAATCCTCCATATTCTCCCGCCGTCCCCAAGTGGTGCCCATTACTAACAATCTAGAATAAAAAATTGACATAATATTATCCAATTAACTAAAACTAAGATAACAATGTTTATACGAAAACTAAATCATATATTATTCTTTTCAGTTAGATAAAAATTACTACCCATTACTACAATCGAAGACAAAAGTCTTGACTCAAAACAAAGAGAGAAATATTGAAATATGTTAAACTTGAGTCAAGACTATTATCTTTGACAATACATAGCTTAATCACTACATCTGCCTAATTAATCATTATTATTTATATTACAGTGTCCATTCAACTTAGTTTGATGATTGTCTCTAATTAATTTTTAAAAGAAATAAAAAAAAATCGGAAATTTAAAAACTAATGGTTGGGAAACGAACCGAAAACCGGAATCAACCCGATATATTTTAATTGAATCGAAACGAAAAAAAAATGTTCCAAGCCCTGGAATCTTTATGTGATAGCAACATCAACACGCAACAATAATCTCATCGTTGTATGGTTTGACTAACGCTTTCTCACCAATTGCGTCACTGACACAGGGAGTACCTCAGGGTTCGATTTTGGGTCCTCTACTTTTTTTTTATTTATGCCAACGATTTAAAAAATTATATCAACTATGATGGTCTCTACCAATACGCGAATGATACCACTTTTGTAGTTCGCGGTGATTCGATGGAGGAAATTTCAAAAATTGTGGGAGGGATTCTAAAAGTTATGAATGACTGGAGCGACTTAAACAGTTTACAGCTGAATATCGGTAAGTCTAGTGTCGTGCCTTTCAGTGCCGGCGGTGATGAATTATACCTGGAAACAGACGAAATCCAACAAACTAACCAAGTAAGATTTTTGGGTGTAATTTTGGATACTGGGTTGAGTTGCGATTTACAAACTGCTAATTTATCCAAAGAACTGTATCAGTATTGTTATGCGATCTATAAAATTCGTAATTTTGTTAGTATCCACGCACTAAAGACTTTCTACTTTGGTCATATCCAGTCGAGATTGGCATACAGTATAATTTTTTGGGGATCTTCTGCTGGCTCTCGGAGAGTCTTCATTATTCAGAAAAGGATTATAAGATGTATGCTTCATGTACCTAGTGCCTCGTCGTGCAAACCATTGTTTAAGTTACTTAACATATTACCACTCCCTTGCTTGTATATTATAAGATTGATTTCCTTTTATCTGAACAACAAGGAACTCTACGTTCACAATAAGGACATTTCAATTGGGATGACCACGAGGCATAGCGATGATATTGTGGTGCAGATTAAAGCTGTATGAGCAAGGTGCATATTATAAGTCCTTGACCGCCTACAATGCTTTACCAAAAGTAATCAAAAGCCAAGTCGGCAAGCGTAACATATTGAAAATGGCTTATACATTTTTAATAAATAACAGTTTTTACAGTTTCAATGAATATCTAGAAAGAAATTAGTGTGTGCGCTTTCATAGTGTCTGCTTCGTCCACAGCTCGCTCGTGCTCCGCTTGTGAGGGTGAATGTCGTTCATACATTAATTTTATTATATTTTGACATTTGTGTTGAGTAGTAATTATACATACTTAATTCCAAAAGAAATGTATTTTTACGTCTATTAATTTTACTAAATTGACTGTGAAATTCTGAAATGTAAAGAATTACTCAAGGAACTTTGACGATAGTCTACCCAGAATAGTTCTTACAGTTAAGAAAGGTTAACCTGAACAAATTTGAACCAAGCACGTGAAGCAATCACACACCACAATATTGAAACTAACATTGTGGTATGAACACTGTTCGCCAACTGTTCAGGTGTACCAGCATTATACCTATTATAATCAAGAATGAGTTAATGACGACAATTATTACATTATTCATTATTTATAAAAATATTGTACATGAATTTTAAATATTGTTAACAGTTTGATTCAGATAGAAAGAAATGTACAAATCAGTCGCTAAAAAAAAATTACTCACATAAAAATATGATGTTTGCTCAGACTATATATAAGAGGAGACTAAAAGACGAAAAACAAAGAAAAAAGCTTTTTTATACCATATAAATTTAAAAATATATATGAGCTTCCTTCCATTAGCGATAAATTAATAAGTTGTTATGCTCACACTTACACGATTACATAAATTTAGTACTGTAATGTGTGAATATTACTTAATAGTTAAATATTTCCGAAACCAATGCACTTTGATACGTAATATAATACCCTATACATACATAATAATAATATATTTCATATAGTGATTGTTTTTACTACTCGATACTTTCCGTAATACTAATGCGCTAAGAGCAAAAGAAAAATATTGGTCGAATGTATGATGTATATAATGATTACGATTACTATATGTACTATTGTATATTACATGTCATTACTATTTACTATTATTTTATTATTATTATTATTATATTGTAACATATACGTTTCCCCGGATAATTGTTTTATATGTTTTAACTGTTTTGTTATTTTTATTTCGTTTATAATTAATTTTATAATTGTATATAAGTGTATAGCCGAGTAACTCAGGATGTATCCGTACCAATATTTTCCAGAAGAGAGTAAATAAAATATGGAAACGTTTGTATAATAGCTATTGTATGTATGTTGTTGCAGGTGTGTATTTTTTTTTTTTATAACACAATAAAGTGTATAAGTATAGAAACATAAAATAATTAAAATAAAATTCTTAGATTTATTACAGCATCAATT
>RXPK01000064.1:2717103-2764796 GCA_004143645.1 Protaetia brevitarsis
CAAGCCTTTTTAAAACTTTTCCGACAAGGAAAAGTCTCAGCAAGCCTGTTATGCAAGGATCAAGCTTACTGCAGTTTGAAAGCTGCTACTGACAAAAGACAAATTTTTCCACAAGTTAAGGTTAAGCTGTCTGTAAAGCAGGTGACAGGTTACCATGCAAGTTCCATAAGCTTGTCTGTAAAAGCATATGACAAGGTTGGAATGACAATGTTGAGCCAAGCTTTAGAGAAAGCCTGTACAAACCTTGATAAAAGTTTGTAACAATCAAACAAAATAGGAATTGGATATTAATTTCTTCTCTTTTTCTTGGTTCTTAGTCATAAAATATAGAAATGTACATTATTGACGTTTTGTTTTAATTTCAAGAGCTTTTTCAAGATATATGTAAAAATATAAATTATAAATGCTATACATTTTTTTTATTTAATAAACAAAACATCGTTTACTATGAATTTTGAATTATGATTTTATCATTTATTAAACAATTTACTTATATTTACACCAATTGCGATTTATATTTTATATGTATACTTGAAAAGCTTTTGAAATCAAAGTGAAACGTCCTTATTAATGTACATTTCCATATTTTGACCTAAAAACCAAGAAAATGAAGAAATTAATATCCCAATTCCTATTTTGTTTTGATTGTTATAAGTTTTATCAGGTTTGTATAAGCTTTCTCTAAAGCTTGGCTATAGTCAAGAAAGGAGTGGGTATATGACCTCTTCTTCATGTGACTTTGAAAATTACTAAAATATTTTAAGGAAAGATATAACTAGCAACTCAAACCAAAATAAATTTCGTACAAATAAACTTATGTAACTTCCAAGTGTTTCCAAAAATGTTTTTTAAAATTATTACTAAACAAAACTCAGAGAGAATTTTAGTAAATTAGATATAATTTGCGTTCTTTTATTATTTTTGGATGCCGTCATCGTCTCCTAAAATATTTTATTGTTTTCAAAAATCACATCTGTTTGCATCAAGTAAAATTCATTTCAAATAAAATTAGAATTTCAGTATTATAATAAAAAAAAAAACTTCTACATATTATATATACATATTTAGATTGCGTTTTTATATTTATATAGAAACAACACTATAATCTATTTTTCCGTGCCATCGTGTTGCCGCGATTCTCTGTAATAAAAAACGACAACAAAAATTAAACAATACCAGAGATGGGAAGACAGGGAAACGGCTATCAGTTTCCAAGAGTCGACAAGTCGTCGTGGATATTATGAAAAGTAACTGTTTCCCCGTTACTACAAAATACAAACTACCTTATTTTTACTATACTTAGTGGTTATTAAATAAAAAACTCACCAAAATAATGTTAAGCATTTCAGTCTTCTGGAAAGGGTTTTTTTAAGCTTTTCCCTGCTAGAGAAATGATTTGCCGCAATATTGTCCTCTAGTGGCTTTTTTAGGATGTTTGATGTCAAACTCTTAACGTTCCTTCCATGGGTTGATATCAAATATCGAACCTGTAATTTTTTGTTGGAATTAATTCAGTAAATGAACATGGTTTCGGACTTAAAAAACCAGGTAATAATTTAAAATAATATCAATTACTCACAAACTATTTTTCTCCAAGAAGAGTTTCAACTATTTGATGGTTTACTAATGTCATATATTATATGATGAAAAAGATTTCATAAAGTTTATGAATTGATTCTCCTTTAATCCTTATTAGTTACTATATAATGCCTGTTGTATTGCAGCAGTCTGTTGGGCCAACCTAAAACCGTAGCCATTTAGTTTCTAGACACTCTGCTATGAAAGAAAAATCTTCTAAGACCTTCCACATTACGCCTTGGTTTAATTTAATTTGGTGACGCTCATTACTGTAATCGGTTCCTAAAAAATATTGATAACATTAGAATGGTTCTTGAAATAAGAGATACAAATATATATATAATATTCTTATTAATTATAACACTGAATTTATATGTATATTTTTGAATTTATTGAAAAATCCTATTACACTGTCATTAAAACTGAAAAAAAACTCAATTATTTACCCCTAATTATTCATAATTTCTGAATTATATAAAATCAAATTATACTACAAGCTATCTAGCTAGCAAATATAAACTATAACTTTTTAAACTAAGTGCATTGGCTTATGCGCTTATGGTGTAGAAAATTGGGTTAGAATTATATGCAATAGTTGGGGCAATTTAATACATGTTCTTTTTTATTTATTGTAAGTGTCGTTTACTACGGTATTCGCAGGAACGGTATATATATACGGTACAGTAGTAAATCAAATGGATATTAGTAGAAAATATTATACCGAGTCTGGCCAGGCACATCTCCATTTGTTTTCTCTGTACACAGACACAGTTCAATTCATCGGTTAGAATTATAAACTATTGATATTCTTGAAGCAACAACGCATATCTAGTAAAAGATATAAAATTAGGTAATACTTACTTTTGCATGAATGATGTTTTAAACTACTATACACTGAAACACCTCCAACGCGTACGACACAACTGGATACAACAAACAATGGCGGTCGATGACAGAATAGCGAAATGGCGGTTAAACCAAAAAAAAATCAATACTCGATAAACGATTGACGCCGAATCACTCCGGAAATACACGAAGTCACCGTACCATGATATAATAACTTTGTCGCAACCTTGCATTAACCCAGCATTAACCTTTTACTGTTAAGCTTGTCTGGACAAGGTAAAGTTAAGCAAGTGGCAAGCTTGTCGTAAGCTTACGTGTTATCTGGGTACTGTTTTGTGACTTTGAAAATTTGACGTTTCTAAATATAGTCATAATTTTCTCATTATACTTATTATTGGTAGATACTTTGATTAGTAGCTACTTCATGAATAAATAAAAAATCATAACTTTAATATTATACTAGGTTATCATAAAGTAAGGACATATTTCAACTTATTATGTATTTTTAAGAAAATACATGCGTTAACAATAATTTGTGAAAGACATTCGATTGCTTGAATGTTGGTATCTTTTATGTCTAACAATTTTCAACGCAAATGTTCGATATGTTTTCCATTTTGCTGCTGTACAATTACCAACAGTTCCTCCAAACTGTATACAACATTATCTCACATTTCTGCGTTATTGGCCGTGCTTCAACACTCAACTTTTTAAATAACCCCACAGCTAGTAATCCGCTAGGTTAAGGTCAGACGATCTTGGAGGCCATTTATCACATGTCTGCTTAAAACACGGTTTTAAAAACAACAGCTAACAATTCTATAACTGGTCGGTAACTATGCTGGTACTCCATCCTGCATAAAAATGGTGTTTTCAATTCCTTCGTGCTCGTTTTGTATCAGTGGAATGGCATAATTTCGTAACATTTACAGGTATTGTTTACCAGTAACAGTTACATATACGGCCCTTCAGTGGTCCGAAATGCGAAAAACATAGCGTTGTGGCAAACTCTATTTCAAGGATATGCTTTAGTGCAAATATGTGTCTTAGACTAGATAATTCGATCGTAAGGATAATTTTTATATACAAAGTACACTGCACCCTTAAAGCGAGAGCTGGGTTAAGGGTAAAGATAATTTGTGATAAATCGCATTATGTAATTTTTACGTAACATATTTTATTGTTAGAATCGCATTGTATAGTGTTAAATTGTATAAAGTAACTACTGCATTCAAAAAGAGATTGTTGTGATGAAACTTTATTATTTCCTTGGCAAGAAATTAATTTCATATACAAAAACTAAATTTGATTTCTCTTCTTATATACTGTGCAATTTAAAAAAAATGTAGAAAAACAAAAATTAATCAGCAAAATAGGGCTAAACTTCCTTCACATCAGATTCATCTTTGTCGTCGTGGTCTTGTTCTTCTAGCTTTTTTCAAGATGTTTTCTTTGTAACGTTCAGCAAGCGTGAAACATCAGGGTCTGTCCACTCTTCCTTGCCTTTATCGTTGTTATTAAAAGAAATAAAATATGGAGCGAACTTAGTAATAATCTCCTTAAACAAACCTTCTTTATTTTAATTTTAGCCGATTTTCTGGTATGATGCCCTCTAAATGGACGACTGTCTTTGTTTTTTGTCTCTTGAGCCTCCTCGGACAATTTCTCCAATTGCTAAGATGATAATGTTTCAGTAACAGTAGCTTCGGTATTAATATTTTATGCACCGAGGTGTGCATGTAATACAAGTTATATAAACATATGTAACATATCTGCTGTTTCTAAACAGTATTTGTCGAATTCCATATATTTTATCCTGAATTAAGTACACGTATTACAGCACACCTTCTGATAAGTTTCTTCAACTCCTGTCATTTCTGCGGCAAAGTTGGTTTTGAAACAAAAAAATCTGGCAATGTTTCAATCGTTATTGATACCAAAAACTTACTTATGCATGTCTACGTTAAGACCCATTCATCGACGGGATGCATTCCGAACTACAACTTACTGTACGTCTCCGATTGCAAAAGATGGAACCTTAAAGTTAGTTAGTTAACATTGCATACTTACTGGCGTCATTTAAACCGGTTGTTTACGTGATTTAACTTGTGCCTAAGTAAATCATCAAATAAATTATTCCCATACATTCATACCCTGCGCAAGAGCATATCTACTGATGAATAATTTGCGTAGTCGCAGTTGGACGCAGCCGTATGTGTATTTATTACAACCCCCACCCTTTTAAACAAAGAATTTAACCAGATTCGCGGTGTAATAGTGTTTAACTTTTTTTTTGTAGAAACTACTTTATGCTGGTAATCCGAGATTTGTAAGTCCACTAATCCTCCCCCTAAAATCCGGGTAATTAGGTAATTACAGTATTCATTGGGAAGTTGTTTAGATACTTTAAATAACCATCTTTCAAGATGAGTTGTACATTTCATTAGCTATGCTAACATCTTCAGGTGTACATACAAGTGTATTGTCAAATACCAAATGTGTAAATATAGTAAGTATATCCTAGGTTACAAATTTAATCAACAGGACTACTGTATTCAATAAATTTTAAATATTTATAATTAAGGGGTGTTAAATCAGTATTTAGTAAGCTATTAATATGTTTTTTCATATAAATAGCTTCCCACATATTAAGATTCTTACACTTAATTAACTCTAAATCAGTAATTGAAAAAGTGTGTCCTGTATTAACAAAATAATACGCTAAAGCGGATTTATCACCATTATGATTCTTAATATGATATAAATGCTATTTAAATCTAATATCCGCATTCCTCTTTATTTGACCCATATATACTTTATTACAAACATCGCATTTGATCTTATAAATCCCAGAACATTTTTTAAAATCATTAATTTCAATATTAAATTTTAATTTATTTTTTTAAAGTATTAGAATTTTGGAAAACCGGACTAAGATTGTATTTTTTACACAGGTTTAATATCTGGTTAACCCATAATTTATTAAAGTTAAATGTGCAAAACTTCTTCTCCACTATTTTCTCTGGAATAAGTGTAGTTATATTTCTTAATAACCTCTTATTTTCTAACTTATTTTTAATTTTATCTATCACACTTTTGTTGTAACCATTAAATACTGCTATATGATATATGATGATGATATATATATATATATATAATATATATATATATATATATAATATATATATATATATATATATATATAGGTAATAGCAGTAAACTGCAGAAAAATGTATCACAAATTACCACTATGGACAGACACGTGTTTCGCTTTCCAAAGCTCCTCAGTGTCCCTCGGTGGTAACTGTGTGTAAACGCCAACGCGTATATATACTTAGATAGTGGAAAATGTATTGAATGAGAGTATTAAGTTATTAAACTCTCTTCGCAAATATTAAGAGTTTAATAACTTAATACTCTCATTCAATACATTTTCCAATATATATAATATATATATATATATATATATATATATATATATATATATATATATATTCTAATTCTTTTTAAAAATTATTTTATATACATAGAAAAGTCCCACAAACAATTATATACACAACTTATCTTATACAAGCTATAAACAAAAATACACAACATTCTTTTTCTTAATAACTAGATAATTGAACATACCGCTAATAATTTTAAAAAAGAATTAGAAGAACTTAAAGGCAATAGTTGATTTGAAACTAATAAAACAATGTTTTGACATTGAAATACCAAAATTTAGACGTACTAAAAAGTTCAAAAATCGATTTTCGATCGTTTTCTACACTTCGGACCACCGTAAGGCCTCTTCATTCTGTATCTCCTCTAGGAAGTATGGTTCAATGATAAAATTAGCAGTGAAACCACACCAAACAATGACTTTCTTATGATGAAGACCTTGCTGAACGATTTCATGTGGATTATCTGTCGACCATATCCGACAGTTTTGAGTATTAATTTCATCATTTAGAGACAAAATGGGCGTCATCTGTCCATAAAATACGGGATAACCATTTGATTTCAATATCCACCTGAGCCAATATTCGTAAAAAAAAATTATACCTGATGCTAATTATTGGCCTTCCTCGTCTTGGTAGGTCAGTTACAGATGCTGTTCTATCAAATTTGCTAATTAAATTACGATACGCTTTCATACGCCGGGCCCCAATCTTAACTTCGTTTTCGTACGAAATCTTTGTAATTTTAGTAAATTCTTGTTTGTAGATCCACATTCTGAAAGTTTAAATCGTCCCATTCGACGTTTTACCTTAAGAACAATTCTCTCAATCGCGATGATTTTGGCACTTCTATCAGCGGTTGGCACGACAACTCATTTGTTTTCACACAAATCCAAAGCCAAGAATAACTAGATTCCATTTACTTTCTATTACTTACTTGATTCTTTAAAATTACGTAAGATTTTAAAATATATCCCTTACTTTATGGTGATCACATATAACGATTAACATTGCGTGTTTTAAATGAATTTCATCTTGTAGTTGCTGAATGATACTTATAATAATACGAATAACATAGCAATAGTATCTATAAGCAACATTGTTTTTTACTCATTCACTTCAAATCATGTTGATTTGCTGCTTTTTTAGTTTTTTTTTATACTAATGTTACAATTTGACATATTTTGTACCTAATTTGTTATGTTCAATTAACAATAAACAATATGTTTATCTATTTGATATTGTTACTTACATGAACAAAATATCATATTCTTGGTTCTCCTAAATGAAATTCGAAAATTTAAAGGGCAGAACCTAATATAATTTAAATAGAATCAATAGAATAGAAGACTCAAATATTCATATTCATATACACGTATTTTAAAAATTCTGTTAGAACGTATGTGTCAAGTCCCTTTTATAATTACTAACTTACATTAATTAATCTGTCAAGGTAGTTTATTTACTTTATTAATACATTAGCGTAGATAGTGCAAGGATGGGAGCAATAAATTACATTACCTTCACCAATTCGCCTAAACAAAGGAAACAATATCGGCTCCGAATTAAATAAAGCAATAGTCTGGCTCCGTCTTTCCCTTCTTAAATCCGAAGAAAACGTGTTGTTTCTAGCCATGTGAACTTACGGTTGGAGGCGCGGGTACTTTATTTGTTTGATTTTCTTTTAACCTAGATTCGTGTTGGGACATTTCCCGCAATCTAATCTGACCACAACATATCTTCATTTGTCGCCTTGACTGGGACGAAGGAGGCGAACCGACCTTACATAGATGGAACCCCAGTCACGCCCCGTGAATTTATGGCCCGAGAAAGTTTCGTCAACGTGTTAGTAACTTTTATTTCCCGAAATTTACCGCACAACAATTGCTCAAGTCGTTTAACTGAAATTGAGATGAGTTCGTGGGAGCGCGTTCCGAGTTGACGATGATAATAATTTAAGGCAAAAAGTTTATTAATGGTGTAGGAATTTGTTTGTCCTAGCGAGGAATCCCACCTGCATAGGTACAAATTTTAGCTATAGTCCTTTACAATACTTTCTATAGTTCTGTAAGACCGGACATTTTGATTTGAGGTGATAGACTAGTACTTTTAGACTAGTAAAATCTAAAAGAACGTTACTTAACTGAGAAAAATTAACAAATGATTTCTTTGCAGTATTGTTAGATGTCTCAATAAGTACTAAAATAATGCTTTTGTAAATGGTAACACATTTCGCCTTTGACATATAGCGAATGAATCGTCCCATACCACATTTGTGTAGTCATCAAACTGATGGAATGGATATGCATTTCCAACAGAGATGTCCAATGGTAAAAACATTAACACAGGTAGATATCTGGTGGTTTACGGTTTGAAAACAGCAGGGTGTGAGCGCAGGAATTTTTTGTTACAGTCCAAGACTTAGCAAATACTACAATCTTGGACAGCACAGAAAGACGTTTCAGGCTGAAACCTATGCCACTGAAATGCGTTGCGAGAGATATTTGGAGATTTGGAGAGAGGACAATCAAGCGATGTTGAAAGCACCAGATCGAAACTGATCTGGATCAGCAAAGACGCTCTAATATATTGAGGACGACTAATAACTATTTCCTAATCTCGATACCTGGGTATTCATTCCTGTGTAGAATTTCCGTGGACAAAAATCTGTGTTACCATGCCATTTATGGTAGCTAAACAGCAATTCAATTTCTAGACAAAACAGAAGTTGATCCAATATTGAAATAATTGTCCTGGTTTGGTACATACGAAGGAATGCATTTCATCCATTCGTGTCAAAACCCTAAAACGACTTAAATTTGATCGCAAGAGTATCAAAGCAATTGTGTCTATGTTTACAAATCACAGCAGATTCATGAAGCGGCTCCCTAAACTTGGGCTCTCTGATGAGGCTGAATGCCGTCTTCTGTGACATCTTTGCCATAGCCCTGCCGCCACGAAATTAAATACCTATCATTGGGAAGGTTGATTTTCCCCTAGAAGACCTGAAAATAATCTCACCCAACAAGATTTTGAGCTACCACAAGGTCTTGGACTTGTTGAACGAATTTTAACATGCCATCCACTCTACAATAAGAGGTAGTAACCGCACTGGCTGGGACTGTTAGTCGACCCATGCGAATGCTATTTCTTCTAAACTAATCAAATTTAATGGCAGCATTGTGTTTTTTAATGTGATTTAGGAAATCTGAAAATTTCAATGAGAAAAAAGTGTTATATTTTTCTTGATGGAGCAAACGTTTTAAAGCAATCGGGGGAAAAAGCCTTAAAAAATCAGTAACCGCATATACCACACATTCCTTTTAAAATTAGACAATAAATGTATATATTAATTAAACCAAGCTAATTAATGCAAATAATGAATACTAAATGTATAATTGAAAAAATGCCTATCTCTCGGGGGTACGTTGTAGCTACAAAGCGCATTTTATCGCATCAAATCATGGGAATCGCAACGTTCGTTCTGTACTTAAATGTGTGTGTACATGTATTTATCGGTATTTTTACAGAAAATAAAAGCTTTTTAATGATTAATTTGTGACTTGCAATGATGGAGCCATGGCCTCGTGGTTCTTTAAGAGGTAACAAGTCTATTTTTTTTCAAATCAGGCATTGCTACTTGCTACTAGTTGTGTACTCAACACATTTATTCCCAAGCATTTGTTCACGGCACTTGCTTATGGGTAAATAGATTTAACTACGTATGACATTATTACCCATAATTTCCTAATTTCGTTTCCTTATTGCAAACACTATAACAATTCTAGGAACAAGCCATCTTTCAAAAACACCCAGTAAATACTATACCACAAACCAGTCAATAAGAATTGACTTTTACGCTCGAAAAATTGTATATACCATGTGCTCTTTGAAACGGATGTGTATGTACGCGATGCCTAAAAACTTTGTTATAATATAAAAAAAACTCATCGAAAAATAACGTGCCCCACATATTCTACAGAGCAAAACCCATATAGGGACATCACAGTGTGGACAATGCGACTGCCTCGCCCAATTCCCGCCATTAAAATTCCAATCATATTTTCATCCTGCAAATAAGAGAAAGTTATAATAAATAATCATATTTCTTAAATTAAATTATTATCCGTTATGATTTTAGTCACAATACAAATAAACAAGAAAACAACAACGAACAAAAGTACAAAATTGTTAATTTTTTCGAATTCATTTAAGATTTTCGATTAAATCCCGATAACTTTCGATATATAAAACAAAGGAGCAGACAATAGTATCAAAAAATACTCATAAGTCCCAACACTAGTAGCTTGCTTGGGATGTCCACATTTGGACGAAACCGCTCGCTTATTTCCTGATTGTACTTATTGTCTCAGCAACTTTGTATAGCACTTCGCTTACTATGTAAATAGTAATTTGCGTCACGTATAGGTTTAGTAGCCTGTATGATAACTTTCTTTGCGGCGGGCCTATCAACTGGTTGATTGTTCCTAGCGATGGCCGTTTCTGTTGTTCCAATGCTAAAAACAGTGTGGTGGGCTGTCTCCACCTTCTCGCTGCACAGTCGAGTTAGATATTTGCCTAGGCAGTCGTATTCTGGTAACAGACTCGTTGCCATCCTAAGTTGTATCCGGTTGTGACACTAAAATGCAGTTAAATTTAGCACAGTTTTCATAGCAACTGTTAGTGAGCTTTCTTCGGCTCCAGTGATGCACTGGCAATTTTTGCTGGTTTAATAATGCATAGTCTTTGTCCCCTAAATCAGGCAGCCATAGGTTAATATGGCTCTTACTACTGCAGTGTATAACTACCGTAATTCCAATATCTTTGTGGTATTAGCAAGGAGGATGTATACCGCGGGAGCCATCCAAACTCCAAGCAGCTAGATACGTTGTTACCTGCATGAAGCGCAAGTTCGTAGTTGATGTGGCTCGTGCAGTATATGGAGAACCCACGATATAAGGAAAAATGATTTTACAATTTCACAGCAAGAATTACCCGTAAAATACTGCGATCTAGCGGCTGCATGAAAAATTAGGTAGTAAATTACGATTTCGTATGATATGACAGCTAGTATTGAGAAAATAATATGAACGCAAAGACCCGGGTATTCCCCGGACGCTTACATTAAATACCTACTGCTGTGAACTGATTGTCCAAGGATACAAGTTTAAAGAAATTAATAATGATAAAATTAATTTAGCTAGCTCAGCAAAAATGAATTTAAAAGGGCACCAGAGATTCTTACATCTCAGAGTAACTATCTTAAAAAGTAATAGTGGGCGTTTGCAAAATTGACTTTCTTTTAAAATCCCCAAAAATTGAAATGGCTGATTCAAAAATAAAAGAACTATTTAAGATGATATTTACAATCATTAACTTTTATTATAAAAAGAAAAAAAAAAAACATATACTACAAATTACAGGAAAATTAAAACCATGAATATAAGATTCTGGCAAAAAACAAACCTGCATAAGATTCTACAATTTTAAAAAGGACAATGCAAATCCTTTAGCAAACAAAATGGTGAATTCGTTCTAGAAGGAATCTCTTATACCACAAAAAAAATCACGTGGTTTCAAAAACTCAAAGCAAACTACAAATTAATTCAAATAACGTAGAGAAACAACCAAAATTAAAAATGAAATTTAAATCAAGCTCACAGCTTCACTTCACCTACCCCGAGGTGATCAAAATAAAATTAACTTGAAAACTACAAAAAAACGGAAAATTTAAACTCTAAACGCGATCGCTTCTAAAACGAAATTTATTAACGAGCCTTACATGGAAATTGTGCACAACGATATAACACTAATTAATAAACGAATTACTAGATGGACGATTTTAAAAATTTTAAAGCAACGAACTACATCTTAAACTTAAAACGAATTACCAGAAACGGTAACCAAGACAACTAAACAAAACCATACACGCGCTCGTCTATCTGGTAACTGCCCGGGCCTCTAAGGTAACACTCGCATATATATGAATTTACATTTGCGTGCAATGAACGCACAGCGCATCGCAAAGAAAAAACTAGCATATAAACTATATACAGGAGTACGCAAAATGTACAAATAAATGAAATTAACTATACACAACTGAACAATAAAAATGATACTAACAATTAAATCAAAATTCTTAGCAAAATAAACAAATATAAGAATTGTGGAAACTCTATCATTGTTTTGACAAGGCTGATTTGGAAAAAATAAAAATACACATTTAAATTTCCGAAACCCGGGGTGCCAGTCCACAGCACTACGTATCTAAAATAGGAAATTGAATGAGCAGGAAAATTTCTTTTTTGTTTGTTTATGATTCGAATCACAAAATATGAACAAGGATTATCAATTATTAAGATATTTTTGCGTTAAATAATCAAAATCTAAACGGCTAGCTTGATTTCAGAATAATATATTTATTCGATTTGTTTGTATAGACATTGCAAGACCTGTATTTTTATTTTTTTTTTTCTCATTTGCATTATCTTCTTGTTTTGTCCTTTAGTAGTAAGACGATTTGAAATATGGAATGTATCTGTCTAGAAAATATTCTTTATGCACGTATGTACTTTTGCAAACTATTTGTTTGCATGATAAGGAATAGTTTGGTAAATAAAACAGTAAATAAGAGGTAGTATCGTATTTTCGTTCATATAATCTGCGATGATTTTATATTCCTGAAAGAGGCGTCTTATACAAGGATGCGACTTCTAAAAAAAAAAAACAACAGAACAAGCGCGTGACCATGTTTCTATTTATATATATACGCTTTGTAGGTTATACAGAGTGTATCAAATAAAAAAGTAAATTTTGCTTGGGTGTAAACTACACGACATATAAAGCACAAACCCACCGAAACCGGATTTCATCATTAAAGAATAAAAACAGTAAAATTTAGAGCCAAAAATCCTTTAGTACGGGCCTGATGCAAGGAAACGTTATGTTAAGCACCCTAAACGTGGTATTATGTATAATACATTGCACTCATTTAGTATTATTCTTAATCGTACGCCGTAAGTTCATTTAACGTCATTCTGAATAAATAAAGGCCCTTGTAAAAATAGCAAAACTGAGGCATTTTAAATATCTTCTTTTTATAAAATAAACATTCCTTTTTTGTTAAGAGCATTTTACGTAAGTCTACAGAGTATTATTTTTAATATCCTGATAAGACGTTCGAGTTTCACCGGATATGTGACTTCAGTAGTTACAAAAAACGTAAATATTTTTCTTTTGCTTTGTCGAATCGAGAGTTAGTTGTTAATAAACGGTACCACATGAATCTGAGTTATTTCTTTTGGATTTATTTAATCATATAACGCAAAATGAATTGAATCGAATTACACAGAAATAAATGTAGATACAGAAAATTTGCAAACACGCCTTTTTACTATGATATCGCGCGAAAATGAATCTATACATTCCCGCGTTTTTGCTGCTGCATCAAGCTTCGATTTTCTTTATATGAAATCATGATGGTCCTGAAAAGGATCGTTTTTACGAGGCGGGAAGAATTTAAATAAAATGTTCGAAATGGCTTGCCAAGCGGCGATCCACACAAAACTAACAGCGGTAATGGCTGAGTGATAGTGGTATGTGGGGGTATACTCGGGACAGCATTTAGGTTAGGCACAGGTGCGGCTCTAGCCCACGGCATTTATAAAATATTTTTTTTCTCGTTAATGCTTACAGGTAGACCCCCTGTGCATTAAGACTTTTTGATTGTATATGATTACAGCTGCTACATATTATTATATTTACCTCTATATCTGATACACCCTATATATTATAAGGATTTACACTTTATAAAGAGATTTGAAGCTTATGCAAGTGTACGTTATAAATAAAAGAAATCTGTTAATAAATGAAAATAAGGAAGACGCAGATCTGTAATAATTTATATTAGTACCAACTAACATTAAGTAATTTTTTTTTATAGGTATTAAATCAAAAGATGTACTTACCTGATACCTGAATTCCAATGAAAATCCATTTCTTACATTTTTCTACGTCACGAATTGGGAAACGGTGCATTTTTAATCCAGGTGTATTATATCTGGATTTTCACAATTTATAAACGTACACTTACTAGCCGACATTGCAATAAATTAATATGTAATTAATATCAATTATAGGATGTTCCGATCATTTATATTTGTAATAAGATTTGAAAAAACAGAAGAACTATCAGGAAAAGAAACTTTATTATAATCAAACCATGGGTTTATGTAATTTTTTCTGGATACTGTAAGAAAAACATCTTTTGTAAAATCTACATGCATAAAGAATCCTCTTACAACAAAAGGTTTTTGGTTTATTTTAGTGATGAGCGAAACGGTGATTCTTAAATCACGTCGTGAGTCGTGAATGTGATTTACAAATATCGGTGATTATAAACGGTGATTGCGATCACTGTATTGACTCATCGTATCATATCTTAGTATAATCACGTATAATCGTGTGTACTTCTCATAGGTTGGTAAGGTTAGGAGGTGAGGAGTTTTTCTTTTCGCGTTAGTTACCATGCACATTTTCGGTTTTGGAAAACATTTATGTATCAAAAAACCCAAAATTTATATTTTTACAAATTTGTAATAAAAATAGCTAACATAACCGCAATGCGAAAAGCAAGGATGGATATAAGTTCTGAGATGCATTACGTAGTTTGAGAAAATACAGACAATTAGATCTATAGAAATGTTTTTTATGATTTTTAAACTTAATCTTATTTTTATGTTTTAATAATAATTATAACACAGCATTAGACGAAGTAACATTTGACTTAAAGTTGAAAAATTTATAAAATTCATATAAGAGAAAAATATTGTAAATCTACATATTTCTGTAAGGAGAACATTAACGGAAAGATTTGTATATACACTTGTTTTCAAAAATATGACAAATAGTGAATATAAGAAATGAAATAAAGTTAATTTCATTTTGTGACATTTACAATGATAAAACACAGATATAATTCTTAAAGTGAGCGAAAATTTAAAACGAAGCTGTGATTAATACTATACCTACAAATTTATAAAATACTTTTGTTTTGAATTAATACTTTAAACTAATAATATAAATTTAATCTTATAAACACAATATCCTCTAGTAGCACGATTTAAATTTCCCACATTATTCTTAGTGACTTCAACAGAAAGACATCAAAGTAACTAATCTTGTAATCTAACACACCCCCAATATAAAATCATTGGTAATTTCGCGTTCCAATGTTGAAGTTCCTAAAAATAATTGCCGGAAATTTAACTTTTACTACTAGAGGCCATTAGACAGTAGGTAAAAATAAATACACATTCATTATATAGTTGCAGATATAATAATTATATAAAAGAATATCAATATTTACTTTGAAAGACATAAATATATTGTAAGAAGATAACCTCCGTCATTTCTAGCCGATGTAATAATATGTATGTTATTGCATCGTTTGATATATTGCATTTTCAATAGCTAACGGGAATCACAGTTTTAGGGTCGTTAATTCGCCGATATTATTTGTTCACTTGCCAATGGCCAAGTAGTGATCGTCAATTTGCTGTGCGCAGTCGCGCCTCGCCGTTGATCGTTACCGCAATCACGAATCACTGCTTTTAGAATTCTTCACTCACGGTCGTGATCCGTGATTCTCCAATCGCCGTGAAAGAATCACAGTTCGTGAAATATCGCTCATCACTAGTTTATTTTTCTATGAACACATGTGGATGATTCATCAACGGTAAACGACGCATTTTACGTTTTATTTAGAGACACAGCTCTGTTTAGATATATATGAGGATGAAACCTCCCATTTCAGCAATTTTTCCCTACATTATAAATAGAAAGTCAATGATATAGTAAAATTAACACAAAGACAATGGACGATGGATGAATTGATTAACAATTAGTTTATTTGATGCAGGTATCTTATTTTGTTTTATATTTTCATATTTTTTATTATTTTATTTTTAGTTTAAATAAATATTATTTGCTATTTTTATTATGCTTGGTTAATTAATCCATTTACTGCTATTTGAAACTTTAAGTTAATCTTAATTAATTAAAAAAATTCAAAAAAGCAAAGCAACAAAGACTTGGTCAATATACAGCTAAAGTCGAATCAACACGAATCAAACACTAGATACATTGTGAATTACCGGCATCGCAAAAATCGAGAGTGGGGACGTAATATCTATCGCTAGATTAGGTAAATAAGCAGTAGTCAATATAGGCGCTGCACAGGGAGGCAGATGGGTTTATCGTTAGGCAAACGGATTACGCAGAGAGAAGTTTAGCATAGAGTTCGTTGCATGCACGTTCGCGTGCATTCGCGCCATCTAATGAGCTTTGCGGGTACTATTCACAAAAGCGGTAATATTTAAAATCGGTTTTATTTTATATATTAAGAAAAGTAGGGTATATGCTAGATTTGATCAGTGGTTAAACTTTCAAGGTCTTTGTTTTGACAAGCTTTTAACCATAAAGCAAATCCTTCTGGGTATTTTGTGGAGTTTGGAAAGGAATGACGTGAAGACGATTGATCGTGACATCCTCTAACTGAACACGGACGTTTAGGCGATATTTGTTTTTAGAATTCCTAATATATTTGGTAATCGATTTCAGTAATATACATATAAAAACAAATTTAAGAATACTCAAACAGCTGAATTTGACAAAACAAAAAATCTATAATGTTTTATTCTTGAAAATAACGCTTCTGTAGCAATTTCGACGTTATTCTTAATGGTTATTCGTTGATAAAAAGAAAATGAAAATCTTGCAAAATATTGCTGCATTTTGTGTGCTGACAAAATTAATTGAATATTGCATTTATAAGACACGGTTTACGGGGAAAAAGCTACCATTGTGCTTTTTGGATCCATTATACACCACAAATTTGATTAAAATTACGAAAATGGCAGCTTGGCTACTCTTAAATGTATCCCATATACTTACCTAAAATATACTTACAAAAATATATTCTTTAGAAACACTAAACTTGAAAATAGTCTTTTATAAAAAAAAAACACTTCTGTAGATAAACGTAAATAAAGAAATAAAAGTAAAACCCTAAAAACTAACACTATTACTAATAAATTAAGGGAAAATAAAATAATAACAGAAATAATAACTACAGGAAATTTGAACACACGTCTACAACAATTTAGATAATAAAAACAACTGAACATAACCATAACATAACGAATTATTTCCCTATTTCCCTCAGTAATAAGGTATACCAACCACAAAATCATTTATTCGGTGATGCCAATACACATATAGTTATTACAAAAATATTACTAAACATATAGTATTTGGCTTCCATGTATTGAGGTTTGCGGGGACTACTATTTGCTTTCCTTGTCTGACACGGCTGGAACTTTTGACCAGATATATTACTACCCCATGGGTTACCGTTAGGCAGACATATTCATGCCATTATTTATTACATCTTACTTATTGGTGTACTTTTGCTATAATTAGTTATGTCGTGTATTGACTGTGCATTTTTATTTAAGCACTTGTTTGGCTGGAACTAATATTGTTTTCTCTATTTTTTCCCTCTCACTTATTTTAAAAGTTCTAATCACAATTAGCCCGAGATATTTTCATTAACTTGAAATCTTATTATAATTATCCAATTCGAACCCTTTGCTTTTCATTAAAAAACAATTTCAAACAAACACCAATTATTGTGCTGACGTTTACTGAAAATATCAGGGGCAATTACTAGCAGAAGTAGGTATTCAAATATTACTTGAAAAAACAAAAGACAAATAATAGTAATTAGTGACTATTTCGAATGCGATCGATATGCGATTATTTTTTTATTTCTAACTAGATAGGTTGACACTACGTAAATTTTGTAAATACGCTCATCCTGAATACCTGAATGAATGCATTGCGTTTCCCATGTCATACTACGTTGGTACATTTCGTATAGTGGTGGACACTATCGATAGTGACTATCGATAACTATCGATAGGCGACTATCGATAACTATCGATAGTTGGTCCTACTATCGATAGTACTATCGATAGTTGAAAATACCGATAGTGCCCACCACTAATTTCGTATCGTCGCTTCAGGCAGCATAAGAGCGGCGCGCTTCGGGAATATTCGGGTGTTCCCATTTAGAATAGCGCGTACAGTATCTGATGTGGCTATTAAACGGCTTCTACCGTATATGTATGTATGTATGCATTTATTTATGAACAAGGATGTTCATTTAGAATATTTTAAAACAAAAAAAAAGTAGTTTTTATTTTTGTTAGAACCTTACAAACGTTCATTGTGTTGAAGCCGCTTTGGAATAGATATATTTTCCATTACAGTTGAAGCCGGTACTTCCACGGCATATTCTGGTTTCTTTTCGCTTAAAATCCTCGATTGCTAAAATAGTTAGTATACCCCTAAAAATGATTAAATTAATGCCTTCCATTTTAGTTTAACGCTTGCCACGTTCAAACTCATTTTATTACATAAAAAAACATTCAACGATAAATGTCATAGTAAATAATTTACTCAGACACATCTAGCTTAACGAGGAACAAACCTAGCGACACTAGCGCTTAAATTTCTTGACGAGACCACTTCGCTACTCTCGCCAAAAATTTATTGTCAATTTTTAACATTGCGTGGTCTCTCTATATATACATACTCCTAGGTATTAGTTACCAATCTGGTGTCGCTGTAGTAATGGTTTATAGTTTATAGTATCGTGCATTACAATTATAACAAATTCTACTATACCTTTTTCACTGTTACATTGCAGTAAAAATTCCATACTCAATAAACCAGCTGTCTCAATACATTTATTCTTGACTAACCGTCTTCCTAACTCTTTCTGTACTATACCTCTTTATAAGCTAATTAATATTGTCGTCGGCAATAAATCCTTAAGTGTTCTTCTTGTTTAAATGCCAGTTAGCTGTTCGAGTTTTTAATCTTAACTAATCGTATATCAAAAATACAAAGGAACTGAGAAAGTCCTCATGAATATAGTGCGAGTGAGGAGAATAATGGCTCGGCGGAAGACTCAAAATCTACAGGCCACCTGAGACCCACTTCCTTTACCGTTACCAAACGGGAATGACACATTCTGTTTTCCGCATTCGCTCGCGTATCCTCCATTAGCATCTCTGTTTATTTCCGTTATAAGGGAATGATTTTATTCCTACCGGAGTACTGGTGTAGCCCTTTTTTACCCGTTTCCCGTGTGGTTATTTTCTCGGAATTCCAGCACGGTCCAGGAAGTATTATGTTCGACATAAGCACCCGCAAGGCGTACTCTAAGTTGTTCCTTAAATCGCTTTACATCCAGAGATATTCTTCCAGTATATTTCTGTGTCCAAACTATGTAATTTATTGTTAGTTTAATACTGCTTTTTTGGAAAAATTGTATGTCCCCTGATGTAGTAGACGTACTTAAATAAAAGCAGTATTAACAATATTATTTAAGAGTATATTTTGAAACAGGTTACTTCTTCTAAAATATTATATAACATAATAGAACGAAGCTAATTCCACATTTTTTCTCATTTCCTAGTGGTATGTACCATAAGAAACTCTTGTAGTTTGCTTACATATTTTTTATTATTGGCATGTATTACCCGCAAAAATTGATGGATAAGTATAAGTGTGAATGACCTCCAAAAAAAAAATGTAGGAAAAATTAGGCGTTAACACTCACGCAAGCTATAAGAAGATAATAAAAATATTTTACATCCTAGACCCCCATTATTTTTACGCTTGTGGCACAATATGCCCCCAGCATTTTAAAATTCATTTTTTATCAATCTGTTCCAGTTAAAGCGTATGCCACACTTTTTTCCACAACCAACAGGAAGGGACTGCCTCCATGTCCCCTTAATGCCAACAGCCGTGTCTTTAAGTAACTGCTCCGTTCATCGCATATCTGATTCGAAATTCAAATGTCAGAACGGAAGGATCGATTCAACATTATCGTCAGGTCACGGTCAGATCAAATATTGTTATTGCATTGTATTGTTTAACGGTGCGTTAAAATGAATGTTACGCATACTTGATCTGGCCGTGACCGACCGACCAGTGGTAAAATCGTGCCTTAAGTTGTATGAGGTAGCGGAGCAAGCATTTTACATTTTATGCAGTAGCGGTTATTGCAAACACACTGAACGAAAAATATACACAAATATTAATAAAAAAGTACATTAATTCAATAATTATTTTATCAAATTCGTCCAAACACTTTATCAATACAAAATATGTGCGTTTATTAATTATATAAATATGTTATATAGGTTCATCTATACAATAAAGAAATGTTGATATAATGAAACTTATTATTCACTTGAGTTATGAATATAATAACATAAATTACTTGCTTTATAGAATCGGTATACATTACAGTGATTAAAGAAGTTTTTGATACATAAAAATAAGTTCATCTTATATATAAAACTGAATTAATTATATTGCTAACCTTTCTGGAATAGCCTTGTATGAATCTAACTTCTTTAATTGCTTGATCACTGAAATTTTTACATCCAGTTATTAATAACACTGGCGCGTGACAACGATTTTCGTACACTGAAAAACTGATAATTATTGATGGTTTTCAATTAGTAAAATTAACAGTGGATGTTTTTTGTTTCTATCACCATCTGTCTTTGAAGTATACACTGATGCATTAGATAGGCTATGCCGATTCTGGCACAAAATCTTGGGATTTTCAATGGGGTAGAGTCACATTTATACAGGAAACAATATGCATATTTACATGTCACTTCGTGCTCGTAGCGACAGGTTGAAATAATCTACCTGATATACATACCGGGTGTCCAGCCTAAAATTCAAACGTCCATAGCCAATTTATTATTGCTTTTTGAAAAAATTGTTTCAAATAAAATGTTGGCTCGAATATATTCTACACATTTAAAAATAGTTTCAGTAATGGCGGACTTTCGGTTGTACCGGAAGTGAGATACTTATATTTTAAATGGAAAACCCTGTATATTACTGTATTTCGGGCCCTGTTAAATTTAAAAAACAATACGTTAGGCATACATTGAGGCTAAGTTGTACCGTTTCCGAATTACAGGACGTTTTTCGAAAAAAAAAATGACATTTGCAATGTTGCGGTTTGCAATATCTCCGGAAATACGAAAGTAGAAAGATGCGGTTTCAGAATTTCGCTTAATTATGAAACAGCACACGTCTTTATTTTAAAATGGTTGCGTTACATTACAGAATTATTAAATAGGGCTCTGTAATTTTCGAACTCTAAAATCATGGATAACTTGATTTTTTTTTAAATTGAATCGTATGTAATTTTACATAAATTCATGTAAAATTGATTTTCTTTCGATTTATACAGTGTCATTGTGTCTATCTCCAAAGTATTGAGATATTCGCGATTTTTCAGTTTTTCATGATAGCTACGTATTGCGAAGCGCGGCCACTTCTCCTCGCATTCGCACAGCTTGGGACTAACAAAACAAAATAATTTTGTCGTTAGTTAATTTTTTGTCGTTAATTTAATCGAATTATCAAAATTGATAAAGCAATGTGTATGGTTTTTTAAGTTTTTTACCAATAAATATTAGTTACCGTACCCAAAAAACAGTTACGTGAAGAAAAAAGACGTGGTGTTCTTATTAACGATTTGATATAATAACAAAACAGGAAAAAGTGAAGTGGTTACTTAATTTTTTTTCATTTGTAAACGCAGTGTAATAGTTGTAGAAACTATGAATTAAAATATTATACCTATTTATACTAAAGTTTGCCAAATAATATAAACAGATCGAAAATATGCAGTTAGTCTAAGAGTGCCAAGCCTGTTACACTAGCAGCACATTTCGAAATCCGGTTATACTATCGCAAAAACTTTAGTAATAATTAATTCGCTTAATAAAATAACAACCAACTTTTCAAAAAAGGCCAGCCACATGCAATAAATAAATTTACTTACCAATACTATTTAGATAAATTTTAATATTAGTATACATTATTTATTTACAAATCAAATTATTATGTTCATTCTGTCAGCATTTTTATGTGATTTAGTCTTTAGTTCGTACAAGCTTGCCACAAGCTATCCAATTCGCTGGGTAATAAGTTATCAAATCTTAACGACCGTATTATAGCTTCTATCCCGTCTTCGAAATCTGAAACACCAAATAGGTAATAAGTATATTTGAGAAAGAGAGTCATATAAATTATACATACCCAAATTATTGCAATATTTTTGTTTTGGAATTACTCCTTATCAGTTTTTGCATATCCGTAAATTTAATACTTATAAATTTTACCCTTTTTTTACCATCCGATAAAATTCCTAAAATAATTAAGAGTTTTATATTAAGATACCTAGTTGTAATAATAGTAATCTTAAATTACCAACTTTTCCGTCAGAAATCTATTAACTATCTGCTTTTCTAACCGTGATGACATTCCCGACGATAAATGATAATCGTTTTCTATAAAATACTAAAACACTATATTTATATTTAGGTTATGCACATGTTTGAAATGTCTGAACTAATGTATAAGCTCGCAAAATTAGTGTTACACATAAAACAAAGCATATTACACCTACTTTAACGTTCACACACACGCAAAATGTCTAATATTGATATCCACTTATTGTTCATTACATAAAAGCTAGGTAGGAAATTTGAATATTTAATAATAATTACGTATTTAACAAGTTTTCAAGTAGGATTAAGAAATAAAAAAAAGAGCTAGTCTAAATACCGTAATTTGCCTTGTAATAACTTAAACACACAGCTTTATAATGAATGCAAACAGTAAAATACATTGCAGAAAAGATTGCATCCCAGATAACAATTAAGGTTAATAACAAGCCTTTTTAAACTTGGTCCGACAAGGAAAAGTTGTCAGCAAGCTTGTTATGGCAAGGGTTAAGCTTACTGCAAGGTTATGAACAAGCTTGCTAGTTACACAGGACAAGTTTTTCCCAAGTAGGTTACAGGTTAAGCTTGTCTGTTAAAGCATGTGATAAGTTACCATGCAAGGTTCCATAAGCTTGTCATGTAAAACGAATGATACAAGGTGGAATGATAATGTTCAGCCAAGCTTTAGAGAAGCCGTATCAAACCTGATAAAAGTTTGTAACAATCAAACAAATAGAGAATTGGATATTAATTCTTCTTTTTCTTGGTTCTTAGGTCATAAAAATATAGAAATGTACATAAGGACGTTTCGTTTTAATTTCAAGAGCTTTTTCAAGATATATGTAAAAATATAAATTATAAATGGTATACATTTTTTTTATTTAATAAACAAAACATTGTTTACTATGAATTTTTGAATTATGATTTTATCATTTATTAAACAATTTACTTATAAGTTACACCATTTAAATTTTATTTATATATATACTTGAAAAAGCTTTTTGAAATCAAAGTGAAACGTCCTTATTAATGTACATTTCATATTTTTGACCTAAAACCAGAAAATGAAGAAATTAATACCCAATTCCTATTTTGTTTTGATTGTTGTAAGCTTTTATCAAGGTTTGTATAAGCTATTCTCTAAAGCTGGGCTATAGTCAAGGAAAGGAGTTGGGTATATGACCTCTTCTTCATGTGACTTTGAAAAATTACTAAAATATTTTAAGGAAAGATATAACCAGCAAGCTGAAACAAAAATAAATTTCGTACAAAATAAACTTTATGTAACTTCCAAGTGTTTCCAAAAAATGTTTTTTACAAAATTATTGCTAAACAAAACTCAGAGAGAATTTAGTAAATTAGATATAATTTTGCGTTCTTTTTATTATTTTCGGATGCCGTCCATCGTCTCCTAAAATATTTTATTGTTTTCAAAATCACATCTGTTTGCATCAAGTAAAATTCATTCAAATAAATTAGAATTCAGTATTTAATAAATAAAAAAAAAACTTCTACATATTTATATATACATATTTAATTGCGTTTTTATATTTATATAGAAACAACACTATAATCTATTTTCCGTTGCCATCGTGTGCCGCGATTCTCGTAAAAAAAAACGACAACTATTAAAAAATTAAACAATACCAGAGATGGGAAGAAAAGGAAACGGCTATCAGTTTTCAAGATCGAACAATCGTCGTGGATATTATGAAAAGTAACTGTTTCCTCGTTACTACAAAATACAAACTATCTTATTTTTACATACTTAGTGTTATTAAATAAAATACTCACCAAAAATAATTTTAAGCATTTCAGTCTTCTGGAAAGGGTTTTTTTATAGCTTTCTCCTGTTAGAGAAATGATTTGCCGCATATGTCCTCTAGTGGCTTTTTAGGATGTTGATGTCAAACTCTTAATCGTCCTTCATGGGTGATATCAAATATCGAATCTGTAAATTTTTTGTTGGAATTAATTCAATAATGAACATGGTTTCGGACTTAAAAAACAGTAATAATTTAAATAATATCAATTACTCAACCAACTTTTTTTTTCTCCAAGAAGAGTTTTCAACATTGATGATTTACTAATGTCATAGAAGCTTCTATATTCGCTGAAAAAGAATTTCATAAGTCATGAAATTGATTCTCCTCTTAATCTTATTAGTTACCATATAATGCCTGTTGTATTTGGCAGTCTGGTGGCCAAACCTTAAACCGTTATCCATTTTAGTTTCTAAACACTCTGCTATGAAAGAAAAATCTTCTAAGACCTTCCACATTACGCCTGGGTTTAATTTAATTTGGTGACGCTCATTACTGTAATCGGTTCCTAAAAAATATTGATAACATTAGAATGATTTCTTGAAATAAGAGAACAAATACATATATATAATATTCTTATTAATTATAAACACTAAATTTATATGTGTATTTTGAATTTATTTAAAAAATTCTATTACACTGTCATTAAAACTGAAAAAACCTCAAACATTTAATTATATAAATTTTGATTATATAAAATCAATAATACTACAAGCTATCTAGTTAGCAAATATAAACTAAGTGCATTGCGCTTATCGCTTATGGCGTAGAAAATTAGTTAGAATTATATTGCAATAGTTGGGCAATTGGGGCAGACACAGTTCAATTCATCGTTAGAATTATAACTATTGATATATCTTGAAGCAACAACGCATATCTAGTAAAAGATTTAAAATTAGGTAATACTTACTTTTGCATGAATGATGTTTTTAAACTATTATACACTGAAACAGCTCAAACGCGTACAACACAACTGGACACAAAATAATGCGGTCGATGACAGAATAGCGGAATGGCGGTTAAAACAAAAAAAAATCAATACTCGATAAACGATTGACGCCGAATCACTCCGGAAATACACGAAGTCACCGTACCTTGATATAATAACTTGTGTCGCAACCCTGCATTAACCCCAGCATTACTTTTAACTGTAAGTTGTCTGGACAAGGTAAGTTAAGCAAGTGGAACTATCGTAAGCCTACGTGTTTATCTGGGATTTTTGCTGGGTGAAAGGACTATATAGAATATGAATATTGAAGTTCTGAAGATAACACTTGCATACGTAGGGTATGTTAGAGTGAATGATTTCGAAACAATCAATACCGTTATAAATTCATTTATTAATACAAATTAACTCAGTATTAAAAACTACGTGTATGCCTCATAGAATAATAAAATATTTAATTAAATTAATAACATACTACTTTAAATTAACAAACTACTTTAATAATTTTCTTTCTAATAATAATAAACTTTATTTGTTAATACAATAAACTTACTTTTTCGATCTGAACGTCAATAAACAAAATTGTTCAATATAATAAAAAAAATTATCCATACAATATATCTTTTTCTTATTTTAATAAACCCAACTCAATAAACGATGTTTATTAATTTTGTATTTTCAGTGTACGCAGTGGTGCAGAACGAGTCGCGGTTTTCTAACCGTTTTTTTGTCACATACCAATATGCATAAAATCTAGTATTGTAAGGGCAGTAAGCATCTGTGTGGTGTCCGATACGTAGAGGTACCTTCTGTTTCTGTTATATATACATATTGGTGTATATTAATATATTATTATCACGCAGAATATTGTTGGTTTCTAACATTTTTTCTTTTGGTTTGTAAACGCTCCGAAGTTTTTCTTTAATTTAATTTAATTTTTTTACATTTTTCTGTGGGTTGCTGGTATTTTAGGTTTCTCTATTTAGTTAAATGCGTATGCATAAAGTATTCTGTTGTATATTATTAGATTAGGTATTATTCTCTTATTATTATTATTATTGTAATCGCATAGTTCTCCTACAGGAGAAGGTATTTTGAATATTTAACTTTAGTTCGTTTATGGTTGTTGATAATCTTGTAGGTATGTTTAAAAATGGCTTCTGGTTTTATATTCCAAAATTGTTCAAAGATGATTGCATGGATTGCAGAGTATGGACAATGTTAAAAAAAACTGTCATGCATTCAATAACAGCTGCATATGTAAAGATTTTTTTTCTGTGTTTAAAATATTCTACACCTAATAAATGTAGTGTTTACCAGGATAAAATTATGGAAGATAGAATATTTGTGTTTCTTGCAAGTTTTGGAGGTTATTTATTGGGCTCAGCAGCAACCATACATAAACCTTGAGGGATATTGAAGAGGTCGGCAGCGACAGTTATTACTCACATGTGAGAACGAATCTTCCTAAAACACAAATTGGTATACACTCGTTAGTTACAGCCAATACAATATTAGATTAGTACACTTAGTAACATTAGAAGTCTTAAACCTAGAAGAAATAATTTGTTCAACTTGATTTTTTTGGCAATGTGATAGTTTTACATCAACAATGAAACGATAACATTTGCAAGAAATGTTATTAACATGTAACACGAAAAAATTAATAATGCGTTTGGACGACCCGATAGCTGAGTAAACCGAGACGGCTCGTATCTACTTGTGGCACCTCGTTTCAAGAATTTGAACTTCGTGGATAAAACTGTGCCAAAGTCTAATGGGGGATGGTACGAAGTGGACAGTCTCCGCCATGGTATCCCACATATGTTTCAATGGGGTTTAATTCCGGTGGCCACGGCAAAACATTAACGCCTACTCTTGGAGAAAGTCCATAGTTCACGGCAATATGGAGACGTTTGCGTTGTCTTGCTTGAAAAAGACATGTGATCGGCGATCTAGATAAGCTAGTAAAGTAGTTGTAGGACATCATCAAACATATCGCAGTTGTCATACTGCCTGGAATAAAGATAAGTGTAATCGGCTACCATAGGCAATAGCTCCAAACGAATACTTCAACAGTCCGTGTTAACATCTTTCTCAAATTAAATGCGGATCTAAGCTCTACAAATCTGAGATAAGAAAGATAGTACATGCCTCTCAACAACAAACACAATATCACGTCGCTCTCCATGTCGGCGTCGTACTGTTCTACGGGCATCGTGCATACCTAGACATAATAGCGATTCATCTCTGAAGACGGTATTATGCTATTCTGCTTCCCAATGATGCCGTTCTCCCCACCACTACAAGCGTTGACGACCGTGGTCCACAGTCAAAGAAAGCACTAATTGTGGACGGCAAAAAAAAGCCTAAAGGCTCGGATGCGGTGATATAGTGGACGAATAGTAACAGGTCCAGCTTCTTCTCCAAACCATTGGTCAGCGATTTGACGCGTAGTAGTAAAACGGTCTCGTAGAGCTAATTGTATGAAGCGCCTATCTTGACGCTCTGTTGTACGCTTCGATTAGGCAGTTGGTCTTTTTCGTATTCCTCTGCCTTCTTCTGTTCACACACGATACACACGCATTACCGTCATTGCAGTATAATTAATTCGCGATAGGACAAACCAACATCTGGATAGGCAACAATTCTACCCCTGTCAAAGTGGCTAACACGGTGATAATTTAGATGTCTTTAAACTCTAAACATTTTTTTACGCTTAACATTAGTAGACGGACGCGCAATAACTAAACATTTCTGTATTAGTCAACTCTCATAAACAGGTTTCTTCATAAAAAAAAACTAGGAGATAATCTTTTTTTCGCAAAAAATTATCAAAGCTAAAAAGTTCACATTCATACCATAGTTTGCTTTTAAATTATAGCCATTCTGATGCCCAAAAAAATCAGATCGTACAATATATTCCTTTTGAGTGTAACACTTTCTAATATCATTGAGTATAAATAAATGGATTATTTTCAATAATTCAATTTGCATGCTTATTTCGCATAATAAGAAAAAATGAACTGTTGACAAAATGGAACATCTATAAAATAAAATAAAGAAATGGAAACGCACAAACAACGCCGCGCGAGACATAAAGTAAAAGCGCAGGTAGATGAATAAACCACTTCAAAACAACTTGCCCCATTGCTCTCCGAGAATATTATACATTGCTCTCAAAGCAACACTAAACGGAGAGTGGAGCTGCTTTAAGAATTCGTGTCAAGCAGCAGAAGCCGAAAAATCAGTTCCGAGAAAAGAGCAGTTAACCTACTAGTTAAAAGAATGGTCTGGTTAGAAGTGAAAAGGCGAAGAGTAAATGCATCTGATGCCGAGCAATTTTATCTAGTTGCGCGCAGTAAGCTGTCGAAAGCGCAGTATTGTTTATACCTTGAGTAGACATCGAAGGTGGTAAAACTACTCATATGCTCGATGGAAGATAGTCAAATCTGAGAGCTATTTCTCAGCTGTACATACAGCACCATGTTAAGCCTTTAAATAGGAGTGAATTACTGTATTTACAAACAGCATTTTCCGATCAAAGTGTGTTAAAACTTTTGGATGAAGTAATTGTTTTTGTATAATACGACTTGTTCTTTTCTTTATTTTCTGTTTATAGCAATGGTTTGTAAAATAAATAAAATTAAAATTTTGTAAGAATGCCCGTGTCCTCCGTGTTGCTTAAAAAAAATTAACTGAAGATTTTTCATTTCCCATTTGCTAAACAAGGTGGCTATAGATTTGATTAATTCAAGAATTACAATATGGGTTTATTCATCTCGACTTACTTACCATTTCCCAGAAATTGTAGATAAATAGACTTGGAAAAAACACTGACCTCAGTTTTGGGTCTCGTCCGTCATGCAACTTCACTATTAAAAAGAAATAATAAGCAGACAATAAAAATGGTATTACCTGTAGAACTAATCCTGGAGTTACATTTAACGTTTGTTAAAATCCTTTTAAAATGTGAATACTAAAGTGACTGACAAAAAACAGATTTTTTCAATAAATATTTCCGATTTGTCCCGTTCGTCATAATGGAATAGCTGACATATACACGTGGATCAATCGTAGTAAAGGTACAATGTCGGTGTGAAAAAACATTACATTGACTGAGCCATCAAGCTATCTATCGTACAACACATGATGGGGAAAATAGCTATGGTATCTATGGTATATATTATAAAGAATATAAACTATATTCCTGCAAATAAAAGTAACATTAAATACATATATACCATGCTGGTAACTTTACAACTTGAGTAGGACTTTACATGTAGAGTGCACGGAAAGTTACTGAATCATACGCGCGAACGTGTATATGTATTGTTATAGCTCCAGGAATACAAATCTTTGCCCGGATAATCAATATTTTATTCAAACTTCTTTTTACATTATGACATCTATTAACTGACAAATCTACATAATAATTATTAAAACAAAACTATCAACAAAATATCTCCATAGGGTGAGTTCACTTATTAGATAAGGAAATTATAAACATTAATTTAACATTAATACAATTTTAGTTTCTAAAAACCTTGGTATAGAAACGCCATAACAGTATATATACTAGCTTGCTCCATATAAGTGGCAACTGAACTGGGTAAAATACATTAGTTTTTTTTCACAGTAAAAAAAACATCTGGCTCGCACGGTACGTATTGCTATGTTATTTCTATATATGACTGTAGCCATTTTAATGAATGTAACCTACTAATTAACTCTGTACGGCAATTTGGCAGTATCTGATTTTAAACTGTTTTAATATATTTGGTATTAGTGAGAGGGTTCCCTCGTTTAAATGTTATTATCGAAAGTCGATATCTGCCATTATTTCCCTTTTTTAGTTTGAAAAAGCGCATTTAATTGCATTCAATGCGTCAAGTAACAAATTAATTAGTAGAGTGAGTCGGATTTGTAGGAAATGTTGCAACAAATGATTTGAAAAGCTCTCCACTGCCTTCACAAAGATAATTGGGTCACTAATATGTTGCGAACAGATAAATTAAAAATACAAAACAAAATGGTTGCAAACGGTATGCTAATGGTGTGTCCACATTCTGTAGAGGAACTCGAGTAAAATATTTAAGAAGAACAGTAGTATAGAGGTAATGGGAAAGAGGCTAGAAAAGTTATAACAAACAAAAAATAAAACAAAAATTTTTATTTCTTTAGAATCTCCAGTAACACTAGTGACCTGACAATTTTACGAATCTATTACGTATATAACGTATTTAAGTTATGATTTTATTCATTATTTATGACCAAATAAACATACAATTTTCAAATTACATACATCAAATTTTAGTAAGTTTAGATTGTTATTAAAAGAAGCCATAAATATTGAAGATAAGATTTTGGCAGACACATATTTTGAGCAAAGAAGAATTAGGACTAGTTACTTAGTTTAGTTAGTGAAAGATTAGAATCCGATGGTCTATTAGTCGCTCCATCCATGCGACACTAAAATCTATTGTAGAGACGTTATCTTAAGGTTCATCCCACAATTTCAAAGCCCTAAAGATCCTATACACTTCGGTTTTTTCCCAATCGTGTTGCAATCATGGATATGACCGCCCGTATATGGCCCCAACGTGTTTACCCGTCGTGCTTTTAACAACAGCATCGATAATCGGTTTTAAACGTCAGTTAAACACGACAGGCAAACCCGATGAGAAAGACCGAAATGTATGGGGATCTTAAGGCAGCTCGGTATGTTGTTGAAGGGACCTGCTCCAGTACTGGAGTAGGTTGCAACTTTCTTTTCGAATCACAGAAAAAAATCGCCTCCCAGAATGCATCAGTCTTTGGTTCACCTAAGTTTTTAGAGTCATAGAAACGTGGAATCACGGATCGGATAAGCTGGAATCAATGCATTACAGAGACAGGTTCGGAAAATTGATCTGGTTTTACTGACGGATCCAAAAGCCGAAATGAGACTGGAGCTGTAATCTACAACGGGCGGTGAGAAGCATAATGATCACCCTTTCATAGGCAATATCCACGGTTTTTCAAGCAGAAGCGTTGTGCATTGTGCAACTGAAATCAATCAGAGGGCTTATGAAAATAACCGGATCTATATGGCAATAAACAGCTAGACGATACTAAGTGCACTATCAATACTAAAATACAATCAAGAATGGTTTGGGAATATATTCGAGAAGTAAATAACTAACAGAGCGCAATAAAGTCACTTTGTTGTGGGTGCCCGGACATTCAGCAATCGAAGTAAACGAAGAAGCGGATTAGCTAGCAAGAAAATGTCCGTGTAATGGTATAACAGAAAGCGTACACACATAAAAATAAATGTTCTATTTAAAGAAATTTTACTTAAGTTAAAAATATCATTGTTTCATATATGTATACGCAAATAAACATATTCAGGGAACAAAAATAATGTTTATTTAATTTTTACGAAATAAAAAGTATCTTAAATCCAAGAAAAATACGTTCATTGAAAATTAAATAAAAACTAATTATTAGTTGAAACTATTGCAGTCCCCTTCAGCTTAGGTATGTAGATACTAGTAACAAAGATATTTTTCAATGGAATGAAGCTTTTATTTTCTTGCAAAGAAATTTTGAATTTTTAACTCAAAGAATAAATACACTTTTAATTCAAGAGATTAGCTTTGGTTGGGAAAAAAAGACTTTTACTTGAACTAAATATTTGTTATTTTGAGAGAAGGTTGTAGTTTTATTTACAACAATGCTGCTGTTTTCTAAAATGTATCTTTTTATATGTATTGATATTATTATATGTAGGGGAAGGTGGGGCAAGATGGGAACATTAAAGCTTTAGAACACTGCATCAAGGATTGGCAAAATTGATATACAAGGTTCTAAGTATGCTTGTTTCTGAATCTTCAAACATTTATCTGCTGATGGATGCATTTACAATTTTCGATGGGGTTAACCTTTGATGTGAGAAACATTTTGAAAAGAAATGCGTAACTATAACCAATTTTTGGGGTTCCAGTTAAAAGAATGGGTCGTACCATAACATCTATAATAGTTAAAAGAATAGTAATAAGAATATAAACACATGCAGGACACAGAGCTTTAAACTCTTTAGAGCGAAACTACTAAAATTAAAAAAAAAATACAATAACCGATCAAGAATATTAAACTATCTTTCCACCAATGAGACAATAGAGACCGAAAACTCAATCCACATTATTCGGCACAGCCTCCATGTACGCAAACTTCGCCATCCATGGCATTGTATCAATACTTCCCTTACAATACTAACATTGAGCGTCATATTCCTCCAACAGAAGAACTTGATTATTTCCTTGACGTTTCTTAAAAATCTATCTCTTTCCGTACAAAATTTTTCCATTTTTTTCATAATGGCATATCCAGGCATAACGGACCAGACTGAAGAGTGGGATAATGATATCCGCCCCATACCAATAGCCCCATCTTGCCTCTTTGGGACATTTTCGGTTATGTTATAATAACATATTAAAACATTTTAAATAAACAAATAACACCCACTATAGAAAATACAGCAATACATGTCATTTAATAAGCCACAAAAAAAGTCTAGTTGTAAATAATTACTTATGCTTTCGATACTTGGCCGTTGAACTCACCATCAAAATAATAACGAAATTCTGGAAAATTGCAAAAGTTCACGCACCAACAGCACAACTTTGTTTATTACGACTAGTAAAGTTCCTACGTTACAACAAACATAAAACAGCATTTGTCAATATTAGGACTGCTATTATTTGACAGATGCTTACTGCCGTTTTGTAGATAACACGATGTCCCCATCATGCCTCGTGACCCCATCTTGCCCCACCCTCCACTATCTAGTATTCTACTTGGTATTAGTGGTAATTTTTTTACTAATAAAAAAACAATTTCAGAAAATATAGCAATCTTGTAAATAAAACCACAATCTTCTTTCAAAATATATTTAGTTCAAGTTAGTCTTCTTTTCAGATTGTTTTTATATTTCTTTACTTACCATAATAATAATGTTACTACTATTGTAACATCATTTATATTTAAGAAAAAAAGCAATTCGGAACATAAATTTATTTTTTATTTATAATTTTGGCGTTATAGGAAAAAACGTATTACAGCACTATATCACACACCTCACAAAAAGACATACATTTTCTAATTTTCCGCAAGGTGCAATCCAATTTATGGATCCTTTAATTAAACTTTAATCTTCAACTGTTCTTCCGAATATCTGCAGTCACTTGTTGCTCCTTTCTTAACATTTCAAAATCTTCGGGTATCTGAAGAGATACATTATTTTACAATGAATACATATACTTCACAATAAATAGTAGATAAGAAGATGTGGTATATTTTTACCAACTTGTTAGTGTAACTAAGCATTCGAATGTAGTTTCATGCTGTTTTTATTTTTCTTTTTCACCTCAATTATACAACATAATTATAATTATTTATTTATTCAGCCTATGGCTAGCAAACATTCCATACTCTTCTAATTATTACTTTCTGAAGGTTTGTTGCAGACCAACAAAGCTTAAAATTACTTAAATCAGAGAAATTAGAAAATTAGGCAGGATATGTTAATTTACAAAACGCAAAACATACCTTCGCATGGATAAAAATGCTGTTTATAGCTTTCAAAGCTGGTGTTTCCAATGCTTTTTTCGACATTTTGCAGGCCCATTGGGTGCAGTAAATTTTAAATCTGTAATTAAATATACGTTAAGTAATTCTGATTCAAAAGATAATTACCTTTCAAAAGCTTCCATTATCAAGAAGCTTAAGTACGGTTCTGCAGTTTAAAAATAACGCAGTTAAACCTTGAATTATTTACCGACTTCCTACTGTTATATATACAATTAACGTATTTAGCACAATGGCAATTCACATTTCTATCGATGCGTGCACACAACTACTGCATTATTGGTAATCGCTCGAGTGTCACGTAGCCAAATTCACCCCACCGCAAAAATGACATCATATTGTTTTAAAACGAATTTTCAGCCTTAAACATAAGTACTTTGTAAGATTTACCTCAAAATGTAGTATAATTTGTATTAGTACAAAGATTGAAATGCTTAATAAAAGAATTTATTTTCTTAATTCAAATGTCTGATCCACTCTTTCGTTGCCTCTTTTATTTCTTAGATCAAAAAAACTGTTTCTTGGAGAAAATATATTTTTCTTAAATCAAACCTTATAAGCAAGAATATTATCAATTACAACCAAGTAAAATATTTGTTTCTATACAAGAATAATTTCTTTTTTCAAATACAGATATATTTGAATGAAGTAAAACTTTTTAAAAAATATATTTACTTAACTGAAGAAATCCTTTTTATGTATGTACCAAATTATGTGGGAATGCGAAGCTCTGGACGCAAAGGACAGGCAATTTTTGGCAAATACATGAACCCAGAGGTTTATTTCGGTCAACCAGTCATCAGAGATCAGCACAGATTAGCGCAAGGGAAGTATACTGAAACGACTGATATAATTTAATGGTCAGACTAAAAAAGTTTGCAGTGCAAGAGGTTGCAGTACTTCCGGAGACTCTATGTCAGACGGCTCCCACGGCAACAAAAACAAAAAATCCTAGAAGGCAGTTGCAGCATAATACTGCGGAAAAATTGTGAATTTTGATGGTATTTGTGCTAGTTATCGATGATTTTACAAAAAAATGTTACAATTTGCCCCGGTCTCTTCTACCTAGATATACACCCAGAGTGTGTAGATTGAACCTTGCTAAAGTCGTATTTTTCTAAAAATCTTTTTTCTGCGGTGAAAGTGCAAGGTAAACTTCTCTGGCAGCGATATCCATCATTTCGATTGACGGGCGCACCCCATGTTTGTCCAGTATTACCACTACGCACACACCCGAGAGCTTTCTCAACAATGACAAAATATTTCTTCAGGAGAGCGACCGTAATAAATTTTCCGTCCTTTTGTTTGAAATTGGATTAATAAATTATGAGCTGTCGTTACCTCGAACTGCTGTTATTTTGTAAACTTTATCGTAAGTGCTTAGTCACGAATGGAACAAACTTTAAAGTACCACTTTTACAATTACACGCTACATTCATAATCTTCGAAGTGGGTTAATCGTTTCTCATTTTCACATGCAAATATTTCCCAATGTTTCCTGAAATTAATTATTTAAACTTTGTTTATAAGCAAACACTTTCGATTATGTAATTACTTAATTAACTTAGAGGTAGTTATCCTAATATTTTATTTAGTGCCCAACAATTAAAGGGGTTGATGGATTAAGGATTGTCAGGTGAATTGCTTTCTAATTCGATTTTGAAGCTATTGAAAGCATTGAAATAAACCTATGACTGGTAGGTATTAAGCAGGATAATGTCTGTATACTATAAGACTAACTAACTGTCGCTCTAGAAATTTCTATTCAAGTCGCTAGAAGTATTATTTTATACAATTACGAATTGGTTAATTAACACACATCCTTAGATTTCCTTAATTTTATTACAATGGCAACAAGAACTTTTCTATTTCACTTTATTTGAATCTTGGAAATTGAAACAGAACGATTTGTGTCTTGCTTGCAGATTGTGCTGTCGAAAAGGTACGAAAACAATTTTAATACGTGGCGTAGTGTAATTAGTAAAGTAATTAGATGGATAGAGAATACAGTGAAACCTCTCGTAAAAGACGCGTTTTTCCAATGGACGCTCATCCTTACGGACAATTTTAAAATATCCGCACTAGAAATGTTGGGAAACTAATGTACCTACATATTTCTTTTCTTTTTTTTTTCTTGGTTTTTAGGATTTTTAGAAAAATATATAACGTTTCGCCTTTATTTGAAAAACTTTTCGATTTATAAAAAATATAAGTTGTAAAGGATTATGTCAAAATTTTTTATAATATTTTTTGTTTTGGGTTTAATAATGCTTGCGGTTTACCATAATTTTTAATATATCTTTTTGTATTATTTAAGATTGCTTTTCAATATATGTATGTTTGATTTTGTTTGTTAAATGTAAAAACGTTTTTAAATTTTATAATTAAATAGATTTCTAAAAAACTATTATTGTATTTAGTTATAAAATTAAATTATATAGTTTTGTGAAGTATTGATTGTCTGTTTTATCATTAACTGCGCTTTTATGTTTATAAATTTGAATCATTTTGAGTAATTTTATGTTTTTTTTTGAAGCTGTAAGATTTTTGTTATATTTGTGTCTTCTTATCCTCTTTTCTGAATATTGCATGGTTTCTCCAATATATACACTTGACAGTCTATTTTATACACTATGTGTGATGTTTTATTGTTTTAATTTTTTAATTTTTATTCTGTATAGATTTGGTTTTGTTGTTTGTTGGTGTTTTCATAGGCAATTTTAATATATTTTATAATTGTTTGATTATTATTTATATTTTTTGTCGATTTATTATAAAAAAAAATCTTTAATTGAATATTTTATTTATAAGAGAATGTGGATAATTATTTTGTTTTAAAATATATTTTGCTTTATTAATAGCATCAAATCTAAAACTAGATTTGTTAATATTATTGCTCTCTCAGCTAAACTAATAAATTTAAAATTCATACTTATTCAGAACCCCTGGTGCAACAGACACTCCTCTAAACCAAACACGGGCATCCCAATTTTTGTTACAAGACATAATTCACTTCTGTTGAACAAACACTTATAAAATACTGAAAGGATAGAAAAACTTATTTAATTTTTTTTTAATTATTTTATTCAAAAACATTTTACTTTTCAAATATATAAAATATCTATAAATGTATATAATAAAATTTATTTTAAACACATTCTATTTTAGGTGTTAGGTATATCGTTATATACTTGCGAAAATTTGCTAACCAATATTCTGAATAAATCTGAAATAACTATACCTGCTGATTTAAAATATAGAAATATTTTACATAGCAAGTTCTGCAAACTGCCAAAAGTATTTTATTAGTATAGTGTCCAACTTTCGGAGTTCACACGTATGTCACACATATTTCATTGATTATTGAATGACAAGGAGACGAGATGTGAAATTTCATGTGTGAAATCAAGAAAAGCGATCTGTCACTAGATGCCGCTATATATTACGGGATCCGAGTTTGTCGCAATCCTAATGATCCTTGTAATTCTATGTCCAGTGTCACTTGAGGCCTGCGGAGTGCTAAGATCGGTTGCAATTCGTAACACAATATTGCCATTGAATATATGAAAATACGATGGAATGTCAATTATAGTACAACCTCGGCTAACCAACATTTGGATCTATCTAATTATTACAGTTATTAATTCGGAAAGGTTCTAACTGTAAAGAGAAATTATAACAATATATTACTTGCAATTAGACTGGAGAGCCGGTGGCATGGTGGGGATTAATAGCTCAAAGTTGAGCATTCATTTTTTACCCGATTTTGATTGATTATTTTTCACAGTCGATACTTTTGAGAATTTGCAATTTTAAAAGGTTGTTCGGATAAAGAATTTTGTTGAACTCGAATTCGGTTAACTAGGGGTATATTCTATTAATCTTGCACAAGCAATTTCACAATAAAAATTAAATTATTCAACTACAACACTAGTTTGTTAACACTGGATTATTTGACGTATCTACCCGAGCAAAAACAGCTGGAAAATGGAAACCATAAACTGCATGTTTTTAGCAAACATATTGGGCAATAGATAGGTATTAGCAAGACATGAGCATCATACGATAAGCAAGTGATATCACTTGTGTTTGTTTGTGTGCGTTAGTATTTTCAAATTCTTTACAATTTTTTCCTAAGTAAAGTTGAATTTATTCAACCCTTAGAAGAGTGTAACATAATAGTAGAGAAACGTGTTGCATATTAGACCACAAATAGGTAATACGATAAATATTTGGCTTTCTTGATTTTATTTAAAAACAGAAGTATTCTCTATCTACGAAAGGATAAAGGTTATCGCACATTAGCCCGTCACAGCGCAGCGCAGCGCGTCCTGGAGTAGAATCTAAATAAGAAAAAACTTCGATCAATTTCCCATTTGTTGTTGTAATCACGTGGTAAATTTAGTTCATTGCGCTGAAAGCGATAGCGCTGTATGCATTTAGAAAGCTACATTATCGTCGTGGCGTTGATTTATAAAGCCTTGGTCCAGCTGCGTATAAACTGCGATGAGCCAAACCAACAACAATAAGTTTCTGAAGTTGTTGAGGCATCTCAATGTGTTTTTTATCATAAAATCATCGGAACGATCTGAGTAGACCCAACATGCAAATATTTTAAGCCTCAAAGAATTTTAAATATCTTCGGAAGTTGATTTCATCTGTTTTACTTTACGCATGTTTATGCCCATGCGGACAAAGCTTAACGCTGTGGTTGATGACTGTTTGAGTAGGTGTTGTTATAGTAAATGGTGCGGTTTATGGTTTGTGGTTACAATTCGTGTTGGTTTAATTTTGTCCCTTATTTTATTCTTATTCGAGATTATTATAAAAACTGTCAGTGCCATTTGTTTTTATTGTCTTAAAATGATTAACGATTTCTTGTGAACAAAGGTCAGTAATGTAAAATTTGGGGATTCCTGACAATTTACAAAAGTAATATTTTGCGTAAAGGATTGCAAAGGATCCATTAATTGCGCTGTATTGAACTTGCCTTAGTACTGTGAGAGACACACTCATTCATACATAACTTTGTTTTTATATACTATAACTTTTATAAGTAAAACTATTTTTTTTTATTTCAGTGTTGTATTTATATTCAGATTTTATCTTATTGTGCATATACTAAATATTTTCATGACGTAATAGTATAGTTATTACACAATCGTATACTATTTATAGTTATGAACTATTTGGTATTTACTTCAAATACTCAAATCTTGAATAATCAAAAGTAATATAAAACGCCAATTTTAAATGTACCCGTCTTATTAGTTTTAAGTTCGGTGTGCTGAAGTCGGTGGCGGGCAACCTTGTCGAAAAAGTAGGACCATGTCCAGAGCGCGTCCCGGAAAAAAAGCGGATAGAATTAAAACAATATAAAATGAATGATATAGTGCCCTCTATTCCAGCACAGCACGGCCTAACGCGATGCAATTGTTTTAAAAAGTTATCGCACATTAATCTGTCATATCACAGCACAGCACAGTGCGTACCGTCAAAAAAACGAATAGCATTAAAAACCAAATTTAAATAAATGCATCAGCTGGGCCGTGCTGTGGCTGGAATAGTAGGCGCTTGCTCATTCATGTTACATTGTTTTTAATTCTATCTTTTTTTTGAGGAGACGTGCCGTGGCTGTGCTGTGCGGGCTAAACGTGGGGATAACTTTAAAAGAAATATTAATGGATATTATAGCAACGGGTACAATTCAAGCGAAGGACCTAAATAAACATATTGTAGTGGTTGAATAAATTATATTATTTATATCATTATCAGTTTTTATTTTATCTAACTTTAATAATTAATAAAAATAATATAACCAAAAAAGGATATAAAATGTCAAGTAAACAGCCAACACGATTTCCAGGTGCACTTAATACTTGAAATTTTCTTTCAAGGAAATTTCAGTAGTGAGATAGGCTAACACTCGAATGACAAAAATATTGATAATAGAAGAATATTTCGAACAAAAAGACATATTCTTGTTTTGACTTAATATCTGTATACATATTATTGTAGTCTATATAGCATATATATAAACATTTTTGACCTCTCACTCCCACTCCCATAAGGTTAGGACTGGGGATATTATAATTGATCGACACTGTTAATGTTTTTAAAGTGTCGTTACAATTTTAAAATGTAACTTAAAGAAATTTTTGACAACGGCCGTTAAAGGTTATAACTATGAAAAACACCTAAATGTAAGTTTGAAAACAATTTTGTCTTGTATTACTAGTTTTTTTGTTTTTTTTAATTATTTATTAATTTTAAAGAATAGTAACTTGGATAAATTTTAAATTGTAATGCTTAAAAATTGTGAATTCTGTAGGATTAAAAATAAAATAATGAAAAAGGAATAAAACAAAATTCCGAACGACGTAAAAACAGTACTTAAATTAGTAAAGAAAAAAAACCAGAATACCCAAAAAAAGGAAAAAAAATAAAAAATTGTTTTTATACAAAATAGTTCAGTATCAAAACCGCCAGGTGGTAGGCTAGGCACATGCCCTCAGGTATACAAAATTAAAAATCGTCATTACTCTGCACAGAGTCTAAAAGTTACACATTTTAAAATGATTAAACTTCGGCAACTTACATTTAGAAATCATATCTATAGCCTAGATTAAACTATATTTTAATTAATTACAATCATAATAATGTGATACTATTTTGACATATTGTAGTTATTATTTATATATAAATGTTATTTCTATATTCCATAATTTTGCTATTAATAAAATGACGTTTCTTAGTGACTATATTTTAATATTTATGTGTTTGGTAAATCTATTGCATTTGATATATATCAGGTTACACCACGTTGTACCGGACTTTGTCGTTTCACAAACTCTCATTACCAATGCGATAGGATTAAGGTATTAAGATGTGTCGAGTTTGTTACTGTCCATTAAAATTATCTAAATTAGGAAATAAATCTATTCTCGTTTGTAAAAACTTAAGTAGGCAAAAAGTATTTACATTGCAGAGTAATACACAGACATAGATAATTGTATAGTTTGCATTTAATTCCTCAGATGAAATACCTTCTAACAATCTATGATTTGGCATAGTCAATTTTAATCTTTACAAAATTATTAGGTACAGCTATAAAACTAATGTAAGAACCATTATTGGCTATACTATTTACATCAAAATATTTTCTAGCTGTATAATTTAGTACTTCTAACATTAGTTCTACGACGTTCAGTAGTACCCCTCTGAGAGGACACTGTATCCGCTTACCAGATTTAATGTTTTATTGTATGAAAAGCAAAGCAATGGTTTTGCTACATGTTCTAAAAACATACTGCTTGCAGTCAACACACGTTCTGCATGTGATATGGCATCCTAACTACATACAGTGCAACAAAACCTTCACCCAGTAACAATATAAATAATGGTACAAGTCATATTTACGTTGTGTCAAACATTTACAATCATATATCCTGCACTCACTCACATTGAGCATAAGTGTTTCTAAACTAATTAGGTAACTACTAAAAACAAGTCAATAGAAATTCATGCGAACATGTCAGAAGCAGTGTTACAAGTAGGGTTATTTTTTTGTAATAGGACGTGGTATGTTGGTGCGTTGGTATGGCAACGCTTTCAAGGTGAATTTATGTACTTTTTCGTAATTTTTTCTCAGTGAGGAGTTCAAAGGTCAAAAATTGCAAAAACCTCAAAAACACTTGCATTTAAAGACAGGACACCGTTATGCAAATTAGTCACAAATGATAGAAAAAAAATGTACCAGATTGATAAAAATTAGACCATTCCATGTAATATCGGAAGTTGATATCAACACCCTGTATATCGGAAGTACTGCAAAATTAAAAATCCATTCGCTAAATAGATCATGGTCGACAATTTCAAAATCAGATTCCTTCAAAAAGTTCCAAATATTCTAATCAGCCAGTTTTCATAAGAATTGTTTCTCTTTTTTTTTGCACTTCTCCAAGTACTTGCACACAAACTAAGAAACGGTTTGATTTGGGTATTTATTTAAATCTGTTTTTTTTTTCATTCAGTTCTTCTCTAGTTTTCTATTTACTGTCACTGAATTGAAAACTACTTTTTGCTTTTATACTCGCTCTTCTCTGCTAAAACCATATGTTATTTGTACTATTCTAAACAAGATTTTCCAAGTAATTATTTTATCAACACGTCAGTTCAGGTTATCGGTAGTTTTTCACCATATTGATATCAAAATAATGAAGTACGTATTTGCGCTACGTATCACAAAATTCTCAAAACCCAAACTTCCCCTTTACATATATTTTAGCGAAATAAGGGAATAAGTTACGGATGTGAATTTTCACCACTCATAAACGCCGACGCCTCTTTTTCCTTTTCTGCACACTTCACGAGTAATTTTTCATACCGAAATATTTGAAGAGACGGAGAGAGAGACAGAAGGTTTTTCGCCGTATTGTGTAGCTCACGTTCCACAGAGTACTGCCATACATCTGAAAGCACTTTTATACCTCTCCCTAACTCTTGTTATTACGATGCTCCTGTGCCCTCCGTTGCTCTTTTCCTACTCGATGTTCACACGTCTGCGATCTTTAAATATGTTATACGTTGAGTTGGCTCGTCGACGTATTGTTGTGAATGAAGTTTGCAAAAGTCTGCTTTGAAAATTATCTGTAAGTGGAAGCAATTTCAAATAAATTTCTGTTAATACAGGAGGCTGCACTAGAACGTGGGAAACTCTTTGCAAATTTATTTACAGTTATAAATTGTGTAGTAAATTTTTTTTCATCAATAGCTCACTGTAATTTATATTTTTATATTCTTATACACATAATTCGATAAACATGTCCTTTATTTTAGCAAAATCATTCGACATACAGCCAAATGCATTTTGAAATTTGTACCTGAAGTTTCGACGATTTTTAGTGATTTACGATTTGCAGCGTTGTTATGAAACAAATAAAAATAAAGCTACACTGTTGAAAATATTACGGTGTTGGCGTTAATTTTGTGCTAGTCAAATATTTTAGTGTTGATTTTTACAAACTTTGCCAGACGAATTGACTACATGTGTTTAGTAGAACAGAAATTTACTTAGGAATTTGGTGTGATTCTTTGTTCAGATATGAGGATTCACTTATTTTTCTCTAGACATTCAGAAGCATCAACCAATCAGAATTTTTTTCGCTCGGATAGAAATATAGAAACCCCACCTAACTAATACAGTATTGCATTATTACGCACCACCTGCATTGCACGTGTATCTGTTTTCGAGTTTGTTTCTGTGCGTATTAACATATCCAAACAAACACCAAATGTGACTTACCTTCAAAGTGTAAACCTTGTGTTATTAAACGTTAATTCCAGTGGGCCCTTAAAAATTTCAACATCTTAAAGATGTATTGGGAACAACTATTTACGTAATTAGTTCAGATTTGAATCAAATAGCATAAACATTCACTTACTTTGTAATGGTTTCAAAAATCATTTTAAAATTAGTAGGCTTAGTTGAAACCAAAACTTTTGAATGAGTGGTTCTGGTATTATTTTATAATTGAGAAAACGTTTTAAAGAGAGAAATATTATAGCACTTAAGAAATAGAGAGTTGCATATTAAGAAGACGTTGTGTTTAGAAAAACGGTGTTAAATCATCCAATAGATTCGCATTCATTTAGTTAAACAGCTAGTAAAATTTGTCTAGTCTAGATCAAATAAAATGTGACTAGAAGTATATCATAATTCCACGTGTTAGTTGGACAAAATAACCCCTTAGCAATAGATAATACTTGACTATCTTTGTTCGTCAAATTTAAACTTCTATAGTTCTCGACAAAATAACACGAAAACAGTGTGGACCTCTCCAGACTATTAAATTAGTCAAAAAAGTGTTAAAATTTTCAACAGTGTATATACTACTAAACGCTTCTTGTATAGGATTACGAAACAATCAGAACAATTTTTTTGTTCACTTCTTTACAGCAAACTCCCACCTTCTTTTTACAAGAGGGTTGAATAGAAGAGGTAAAAATATGCTTTCATTGAAATATCAGTATACTCACAACGAATTCCTTCAAACGCCATTTACGACTATATACATACATATTTTTCTCCTTTCTACCCCATATTATCCCCAAAAATTAACAGCAATCTTAGAACACGGAAATTAGAAAAAGAAAATTAATTTTGTTTTTAATTAATTTTTCATACATATGCGTTAATTGCACACCCCGCAACGGGATGGGGGAAAGAAGAAAGAAGCGGTAAATATATATTATAATTCGGAATGTATTTTTGTAAAAGAAAAAACATATAAACAAAATTGAAAGACATGCGCTCTGCAAAGGAAAATCTGAAATTGACAAACTCTCTATTTCTCACCGTTTACGAGATACCCAATAGTGAGCATGTTTATTGAGATATATGTATACAGGGATTAATAATTAAAAAAAAAACTTGTATATTTGTTATTTTTTTTGCTGGAAACATGAGGACCGTCAGTCCTTTGTAGTTTGAAATAGATAATACACTACAAAAATCCTTTATCAAATACCTTTAATCAATGATCTTCGGCAAAGAACTTTTATATCTCAAAAGTTGGCATATGTGGTGTGCTTCGAGGCTCGGTGTTGGGACCAACTTTATTTTTAATATTTATTAACGAACTGGCACATGTTGCCCGTCAATCACACACCGTTCTTTTCGCTGACGATACTTATCTTATGCGGCATGCCTCTAATCGTGAGGATTTGGAAAATTTAGCAAATACTAACTTTTCTAAAGTCTCCGAGTGGTTTGGTACGAATAAGATCATCCTTAACATTAATAAAACTCAATTACTTCATAAACATCAAATTAACATAAACATATTTATTAATAACAGTCTTCTTTTGCCCTTTTCCGAGGTTAAATTTTTGGGAGTTGTTGTGGATGCCGGCTTGGGGTGGACTGGGTACGTGCAGCAGTGTCTTAGGAGGCAAGAGCTTGTCATCTTCTTGTTATGCTCATAAGGCAGAATCTTGGTGAGCATATTTCAAGAACAGTATACATTGCTCTCTTTGAGTCAAGCATGATGTATCGTCTTCCTTGCCGGGGTTTCATTTCTACAACGAACTTATTAGAAATTTTCAAAGTGAAAAGCGGGCAGTGTGTGAGGTCGGTGGAGTGGACGACAGAGCCCACTTTAGGCCCCTTTTTATTTCGCCTAAAATGTTTACTTTATATTCTTTAATTATCCATGAGCCATTAAGTGTTGTGTATAAACATACAAATAGTCATACTTATCGGTTAGACATTCCAATGTTCCAAAGACAGACACCAATCTTTGTAAAAATTCCTTCTTTCATAGTGGATTCTCCTAATTTCATTGCATTTCGCCATACATTAAGGACTGCATTGCTGGAGCAAACATTCTACTCATTTAACGAATTTATTAATTATAAATTTTGAGTCGTTCCCTCGTTGTGAAGTTATTTGCTAACGTGTATCTTTTGTGTATGCTTTGCAGTTTTTTTTTTATTTAATTGGAATAATTAGTTGTATTATTACATTATCTATTATATTATATTATTTAATTATTATATAATATATTGTGATATCCGCCTTACATATATTATGATGATGAGATGCCGAAATACAACAGTGAGATTGAAATAACAATAAATGGTAAGACACTATCATGTAAAGAGTAGCTCTTTTTTTTCTTTCCACTGTTGACACGTTTTGATTTTTTAGATAACAATAAGTAAATTAAAACTAACTGGAATCATGTTGGTTTTGACGAAATTTCAAATAATTTATTGAAACGACTTAAAGTTCTGTAGGGTGATGTGTTATTACTTTTCTTTTCCAAGTTATTTCCAAAGTTATTGAAATAATTGTTGCTGCAACGACTTTTATCATTTTTTTTCAAAATATAATCTTTTGTGGACTTACCAGCGTGCCTATCTATAGTCTTGATAAGGGCTTAAATGTTGGAGGTGCATTTATTAACTATTCACGTGCCTTTGATACTATTGACCAGTCTGTAATTCTCGATAAATTTTATAGACACGGTATTCGTGGAATATTGGTGGAATGTCTTCTAACTTTTTAAAATCATATCTTTTGAATAGGTCTCAGTATGTTAAAATAGGTAACTCAGTAAGTAGTGATATCAGTAATTTAATTCAGGAGATGCCTCAGAGGTCAATTTTGGGGCCAGCTTTGTTTGCCATTTACATTAACGATCTTTGTTTTTATTTTAGTAACTACAATAATACACATTTATGTATTTATGCGGATGATACCACTTTATTTATTATACCGGAAAAAGATTCAAAAGAAATTATACCATCAAATCAAAATTTTATCAAAAGGTTAATTTGGTATGATCAAAATAAGATTATGTTTGAATGAAACAAAAACATGTTATAAGATCTTTCAATTAAAAGAAAAAGACTGTGCAGGCGATGTTAGGCTGTTGGGCGTCTTGTTTGATACCACTTTGACTTTTGGGGGAGTTTATTATGCTCTTTTATATCTCTTATTTATCTGGAAAACTATGACATAAATTTCTGATATCCAAGGAATAGTGTACAGGTGCTCCAATAGTAAAACCAAATGTCCTTGCCTCTAAATGGGTCTTAAATGAGGATTTTTGTGTCACTCCATAGTGATTTCATTTCGTGTTAAATATACTATCGCTAATACACGTGAGGCTTCGATCACTCCATATTAAACAGTTTTTAAAATTAGGGTTTTGTTGAACGTTCGTATATACCATCGACAAAAATTAATCCTTTCTTTTATATTCGTTGGGATAGAGAAAATATTTAATTGCAATTCGATAGGGGACTGTATTCACATTTTTTTGGAATTCGAAGACTGCTGGTTTTGATACTTCTTACAGCATTTCGGATTTCTTTGAAGTGATTAGGAAGGACTTCCACATATGCCATAAAATGAGATATTTCCTTTTGGCTTTCTCATTAGTCTTCATAGTTGTTGACACCGCTACTTGGTGGTGTCGAGGTACTTAGGGATCGTAGGGGTTGTTATTAATGAAAAACCGCCGTGTGTTGTAGGTTCCCTAATTTACCTTTCATTTTTACTTCTATGTGACTTTTTACATGTTACATGTGTTTAGATGTTCTTAACAACTAGTTAATTTTATATTGTATTTCCCTACGTTTTCTACCTACGGCCTTTAAGTTCAAGTCTACGTATTCTAGCTGCTTGGCACTGCCTTTTTGTGCAAGTGCATTTACCTTGTTGTATGTATGTACATAGCGCGGCGACTTATACTGACAACATGCGAAATATATTTTTGGTTCGATTTTCTCTAAATGATCTATAATTTCAATTAATTCCAGGCTTTTGAAATTACGAGCATTTGTATATTACTTTAGGATATCTCAGGCAAGTTTCATAGCGTTTTTCCCACTTTCATGTATGTTGAACATGTTATTTTCACGAATTTGGTGAACTCACCATTTTTTAAAAAAACTACAATGCAACACCGATATTAGTGTAACTAATTAAACAAAACAAAACTCAAATACCGATGAAGATTATAACGATATGTGGATAAGAAAATGTATTAAAAAAATAGACTAACCAGTTTGACAGATTAAAACATCAATGTTTCAAATGTAAGGGCTTTGTATGGGCTTTCTACATTTAGAATCATAGCACACGCTATTTTATTAGCAAAGCATAGAAAGCATCATTATTTTATATTTTTTTTGGCTGTCACGGCCTTTACTGAAGAATACAGTAGAGTGTTATGTGTTTTGTAACCGCCGCCCCAAATTTTTTTTTTTAATTATAACATAGTCTACTATGGTTCAATAAGGAAAACCAATATGATTCGATAACTAACATTTTTGAAGGATTATTAATCGTAGATTCTACCCAATCCAAAATAAAAGCTCATAAAATGTCCAAACAATTTTTTTAATTTTTCAAAATATAAATGTCCAACCATATCACGATATTCGAACTAAAAGAACAATATTTTTTTTTATCTTGAATGAGTAATTTATTTAAATTTTATTCACCAATGTTTTTATC